>JAHTLZ010000129.1:92701213-92711825 GCA_023846285.1 Phrynocephalus versicolor
TGTGTGTGTGTGTGTGTGTGTGTGTGTGTGTGTGTGTGTGTGTGTGTTTGCACATATATGTGTGCAATAAAGAGGGGACTGTCACAGTCTAATAAATATATTAGAATATATAGTCAAAGTGCTTCCGGGCCCCTGGACATTGTAATAATGTTTGGCTTATGGGTGCAGAAAGGAGAGGATGATCCATCCTTGACGGGCACCTCTTTCTCCACTTTCTATAATTTTGGGTTGAAAAAGTGGGGGCTGTCTTATACTTTGGAGCATCTTATAGATGGAAAAATATGGTGCATACATAAAAACTACATCTAGGCCCCAATCGGAAGCATGTCGGAAACACTACATATAAAACCACTTAACTCCCCTGATAATCTATGCAATGCCTCTGTGGTTTCCATCGGGAACCGAAAATTTCTCTTTAGGTTGCTGGGTCTGACACTTCTTGGCATACATTCCATAACAAAGTAATGTGCACCTGTTGTGCTCTACCGGGGGGAGGGGGGGAGAAAAGAAAACAACAGTTTTAAGGAAAGACATTTGGGCTTTTAATGGTAGTTTTACAAACTGTTTAGCTATAAATGTATTCTTAGTATGTTACATAATCACATTCGAGCTTAATGAGGTCCATAATAAAATGAACACACACTTGGGAATGTGGGCTCTCTTTTAAGACTCTATATTATTTATAACCATATCAGATGTGTGATCAAAAGCAACATTTAATAAAAAGCTGAGTGAGAAGAAGCTGTGGTGAAAAATTGTCATAATTAAGGTCCATGTAGTTTTATACAGAGGATAAAACAATCCCTAATAGGAAGTTAATAAGAGATACCAATTATTTGTTGTCCCTGAATTCTGTGATGGTAATAATTAGACTACCATTCTACACATAATTACCACAAAGGAAGACCCAGTGAACTCCTGCCACTAGAGATGGGCACGACTCAGAAAAATTTTTTGTTTTTGTTTTCGTTTTCGGCTAGGGGTCCGTTTCGTTTCGTTTCCGTTTTCGTGAGCTAATATTCAAAATTTTTCGTTTTTGTTTCGTTACGTAACGAAAACAAAAACCGAAAACCAAAACGAAAAATTTTTCGTTTCTCCCCATTTAGCTCCATTGAGTGCTTTTCCAGTAACGAAAAACAGAAACTGGCTCAAAATTAGTCGTTTCGTTTCCGTTTTCGGTCCATTTTTGAACCGTTTTTCATTTTTCGTTTCATTACATAACGAAAACGAAAAATGAAAACGAAAACAAAAATTGCGCTAAGTCGTGCCCATCTCTACCTGCCACATATATAGATACAGGTAGAATGCTCCTGCTAATGTAGAATACTGCCCTCTTTGGGAAGCAACTATGCAAATTTGCATGTAACAATAATGGCAGTGATTTCAAAGCATGATAAAAATATTCTCCATGTGGAAAGCGACTATGCCAGTGGGAAACTTAGGCTATAGCTACAGTGTAATTAGCTGGCCACCATTCAAACTCATTGCATGAAATAAAGTATATGTTAATGGAACTGCCAAGAACTGCCTAGATGTCCTAAGTACATCTGATCTCACCTGATTTCAGAAGCTAAGCAGGGTCGGCCCTGGTTAGTACTTGGATGGGAGACCACCAGGGAATACCAGGTGCTGCAGTCGCTGGAGTAGGAACTGGCAAACCACTCCAGTATCCCTGCCAAGAAAACTCCATAGACATGGGGTCACGAAATCAGTCACGACATGACTGTAATGACACAACACACACACACACACACACACACACACACACACACACACACACACACACACACACACACACACACACACACACACACACACACACACACACACACACACACACACACACACACACACACACACACACACACACACACACACACACAGTGGAACTGCCAGTGGGTTATAGTTGGTCGAGTAGTAGACCAGCATCCAGAAAACCAGGGGCCAAATTTCTGCCTGCCTGGCCCCAGAACCTCTTTGGAGGATGGCAAGCTAAAATCATTGCTTCAATGTCTCACTGCAAAAACCCTCTCAGGGTTGTTGTGAGTAAGGCATGACTTGACATCACAAAAAATTCCAATAGATTTTCTGGAATGAGCTGGTACACATCCAGGAGCTTTTTAACCTCAGGGAACATCCAGCTATTAGCTCATTAAATGAAGTTGAACCTGATTAGTGTTTGGATGGGAGACTACCATCAAATACCAATGATCACCAGATAAGCCTAGGAAAGAATCTGGTTTGAAACAAAAGTTGACAGTATTGGGCTACATGGATCCATGAAGGTTGTCTTCTCTGCCTCTACAGCATATGCTAGCTACATTGAGAAATGATACCAGATACTATGCACAGAACAGAGTCCCAGAGTGGGAGGACCCACAACATTCTTGACATATGTTAACCTAGCCTCTGCCTTAAGTACATCCAAAAAAGCAACCTTCACCCTCCTCCAAGGTAGTCTGCTTCACTGACCAAGAACTCTTACTACTGTACAAAGGAACTACAGTGGTACCTTGTATAAAGGAATTAATTCATTCCAAATGAAATTTTGTTAAGCAAATGTTCCTTTATATAAATTTCCCATATAATGCATTGAAAACGGAGTAATTCTTAATCATGTGTTTATGTTGTGTGGATTCACCCCGTAGGTGATTCTGTTAAGCTAATTTCCCCTATCTCCAAAATTATTTATGTCGTATAGATTTTATGTTATACAAACTGTTTGTTATACAAGGGTCCACTGTATTAATGAGTTGCTCTTCTATGATGTGTGTGTGTGTGTGTGTGTGTGTGTGAGAGAGAGAGAGAGAGAGAGAGGCAGGCAGACAGGCAGAGAGAAGAAGAAAGAGAGCTCATATCTCTGCTTTACTTTTTTTGGTACATTTGTCCAATGATGGTATATATATTCAGCAATTTCTGTACTTTTCTGTCTGTGATGTGCCCCCCATGAATAAGACAACCTCCACTATTCCAATCCAATATTACAGCTTCACAGCCATGTGGTTCTCTCCTTGGCTTGCTTCCATATATAAGATGGTTCTCAATTTTTAGTCTAACAAATTTAGAGAAAAATATAGCCTTACACATATGGAAAAATACAGTATATACCTGCTAGCCTTTAACAGGAATGTCAATCCTTGTTTGCGTTTCTCTCATCTTTACATGGAAAGAAATAAAACGGTAAAATTGTCCTTCTTACTCTGCAAGAAGGCAAGGTATTTTGTGACACACTTGACAAAAGAAGAAAATGTACTATGTTTTGCACAAATCAGCAAAAATATGCAAAATAAGCAAACAATGCCTCAACAAAAGGAATGGCTGCTTGCTTTCCTGTGGTGGACTTCTAATGTTTAGAAGAATTGGGTTATCTTTGTGTCATTTTAAACAATCAACCAACCATTCTGTGCTTCTGAGCGGTGTGTGTATAATTTGCTTCTCAAAGGGAAAAGATTGCAAAGAGACAATTTGTCTAGATTATGGAGACTTTGATGAGCGAAAATGGGGGTAGCTTCTTGTTTCTCACTTGCTTGAGGATGAACAATATCATGGGACTTGAAAATTCCTCTTCAGGATGCCTTATCACGTTGAGACAGTAGAAATGAATGAGCAGGAAGAATGTGACCTTTTACAAACATAGGGTTGTTTTTTAATGGTTTAAGTTGAGAGAATCTTTGTTGGTTTTGATGGAACAAACCAATATGGCTACCCCTCACACCTCAGATATCTTGAGGCAACTGTTGTGTTTTGCCCTTTAGATTCTCTTCTTTAAGACGAGAATGGCAGCTCTTTCAGCACTTGATCATTCTGGCCATCTTCCTGAACATGTATAAATCCTTTTTAAAAACACATGCTGTTCCCAAGAATGCAGAAAGATAAGAAATATGGAGCATTCAGCAGTAGGATGTGTAGGACTTCCATCAAAAGTTCTACTAGCCTGATTTCAATAATGGATCAGGTTGCAGTTTTTCACAGGAAGAAAAACTCTGTTTTTGATATACAGTATCTGGCAGATATGATCTTCAGGTATGCCTATTTCATTTAACTCTGTTGGGAACTTTTCACTAGTGATGAACATCATTATGTTTTTTTTTTAAAATAGAACTCTATCATTTCCTGGCCTTTCCTTTGCCAATGTAATAACCTACCAGGATGTCAGATTCTGATTAATTCAATGAATTATAGCAGAACAGGAGCTGTCATGGGCTTGCTAGTGAATGTTGATTGATATTCAATTATTTTTCATGTAAACATCAAGGAGCTGAGCAGTCCAGCTTTCTAAAGTTGTATACAAAACTGACTTATGAAACAACCCATCAGTGGAAGTGTCACACTGCCTTGCAAAACCCTGTCATCCATCCATTATATTAAAAGAGACAAGGAAATGGATACTAGAGACCACACAAATTCTAAAATCTGTTTCTTTCAGAACCTGTAATGGATCTCTCTCATTATGACACATCTTCCATTATGATATTTTAGGGATTTCCCCCCCTGGAATAGTCGTTGGGTGGGAGACCAGTCTATTCATGCTCAAGTCCACTAAATATTCATTTCTTTAAAAATAACCCAAAAGACATAGAACAGGTGTTCCCAAAATTAGGACCCCAAATGTTGTTTCACTTCCTCTCCCAGAAGCCAGATGGCTCATGGTCAGGAATTCTGGGAACTGTAGTCCAGCAACATCTGGGAACCTATGGTTGAGAACTGCTAGAATTTAAGGATCTGCTTTATGGGCTCACAGCAATAACAGCATGCATAGGTGGAATTAGAATGTTGGATTGGATCTCAGAGATCTGGGTTCCAGTACTTATTGAACCATATAACTCACTAGGAGTCCTTGGGCTAGTCATTTTCTTTGAGCTTGACTTACATAACAGGGCTGTAGTAAGAATAGGTGAGGGAAGGAGACTCATGCATGCCACCTTGAGAATACTGGAAAAACCCGAGGACATAAGTGCTACTCATACAAAATATACCTGCTAGTGCCAGCCCTGCCTCTAGGCAGAGTGGTGGATTTTCTGCCTCTTGTGCTGGAAACAAATTAGCTCTTTTGGGGCACTACTCAGCTTAGTGGATGGGACAGGAGAAGTGCTGGTTTTACCTGTAGTTTTACACAAACACATGGAGCATGGTGGCTCAGCGGACTAAAGCTCTGAAAACTGTTGGCTGCAAAGTCGGCAGCTTGGCTGTTGCCACACAGCGGAGTGAGCTCCTGCTTTATAACCCCAGCTCCTGCCAAGCTAGAAGTTTGAAAGCATGTGACTATAAGTAGATAAATAGGTACTGCCATAAAAAGTGGGAAGGTAAAACAGTGTTTCCTTGCAGCCATGCCGGCCACATGATCATGGACTTGCACAACACTGGCTCTTCGGCTTGAATACAGAGATGAGCATCGCCTCTAGAGTAGGGCACGACTAGCACACATGTGCAGGGGGGCGGGAACCTTTACCATTTTTTGCACAAGCACAGGAGAGAGAGAGAGAAAGACACATAGTAACCATTCTATTTTTGTTTTCTTTGTTTATTTTCTATAACAGCAGGCTGTAGAAGAAATTCTGCGCCTCTCATAGGATGATGCTAATGCACTACTGAAGTGCAGCAGCACATTCTTAATTCACTCAAGTCATGAAGGAACTATTAGCCTAAGTATGGAAAAACATCAAAGCAAAGCACAGATGCATGGCTCTGATGCTGTCTTTTGAAGAATGGACTCATGATTGTCATAAGAAAGGATACATCTCCTAATTATGCTTCATTAAGCATTATTGAAAAAGATGCAAACCTAATACTATAGGGTTCTGTTTTTGTGGAGTTTCAGAAATCTTGCCATAATCTCAGATAAATCCACTTTTTTTGGGGGGGGGGGTGAGACTCAGAATCAAAACTAAGTATTAACAAGAATGTGTATTTTCTATGATCCACCCATTTCCCCTGTCAAAACAGAATTCATGCCTTGGCAAACAGCTTGTAAATTTAAAAAAAAAACGTATTTACCTTCTAGTGACCAATCAAAAACATATTAAACTAAGTATTCGAGAATTGCTTAGAAAAAATTGATGATCATGGGACTTGAAACAAGGCCTTATGAGGAAAGAGTGAAAGTTCTGGGCATATTTAGCCTTGAGAAAAGAACTCAGATGGGAGAAATGATAGCACTTCAAATACTTGAAAAGTAGCCATACAGAAGAGGGGAGTGTTCTGTTCTGGGTCATCCCAGTATGCAGAATGCACAACAATACACTCAGGCTACAGGAAGGCATATTTAGGCTGAAAATCAGGAAAAATGTCCTAACTGTTAGAGCTGTATGGCAGTGGAACCAGTGCCTGGAGAGGTGCTGAGTTTTCCAGTGCTGGAAACATTCAAGTGAAAATTGGACAACCACCTGGCAGATCTGCTTTGTTTTAGATTCATGCATTGAGCAAGGGAAATGATATGATGGCCTTATACGATCCTTCTAACTCAATTATTCTATGATTCTAATATTATATATGCAAGTTTTCCCCCGAAAAATTCAGATGATTACTAGAGGAAAAGAAAGTGCGTGTGTATGGGGGGGGAGGGAGGAGGTATTCCCTTTTCCTGAACATCATACCCCAACTGCCTTCATCACTGAAATGCCACCTACAGATGACTTATCACTAGAGACGGACACGAATCAGAAAAAAATGGTGATTCATTTTGATTTGTGATTCATCCAGCTGGACAAATCATAAAGGATAAAGCAGCACAATTAATTACTTCAAGCAATATATATTGTTTGCCAGAAATTTTGATCTGCCTGAGAACTTGGCTAGAGACAACTGGAGAACGAGTGGTCATGCCCAGCGAAGAAAATGTGGATCCTTCTATTTTCCATGGCAATTTTCAATAGTCTTTCTAAATGTGGCTTTAGACAGAGAGACTGGTGGGTTGTTGATGTTGGTTTCCTCAGAAAGTACTCAGAAAATTCATCAGAAACATGCACAGCATGGGGTGGCATGACAGCAAAGTAATTAATACCCTTGAGTTCGTGCTCACTCATTTTCTACTCTGTATTTTGAACATTGCCAGGATGCAATAGCTTCCAGGTGTTGGGGAGGTTCTCTTTTTTTATATTTTCAAATTTAATGTCAGTGATATTACACAATTCACTTTCCAGCCATAAAGAAGACTTCACGTTCCATACTGTTGTTGTATCTTACATGAAGGATATCATCTGGTAAAGATTAAGGGTTCTCTGAAGAGCATGTGCAATGGACTCATTGTAGTGAAAGAACATCCCAGGCTTGTGTGTGTGTGTGTGTGTGTGTGTGTGTGTGTGTGATTCAAGAGCCTGTGGATGAGACAAAACGAAATCCTCGGTGCTTTGTGAGCTTTTTCTGGCATGAGAGGGCAACTTGTTTGATCATTTTGCTTTAAAGACACACAGATGTGTCATTTTTACTCACCCCAATGGCTCATTATGCTGAAGCTTTCAAGAACTATATTAACAAGATGGTGAACTCTATTTCCCTCATCAAAGGCCACAACTCCCAGAAAGAGGAATAATTTGAAGATTTCTTTAGGTTTTTACATTCTGTTGGTACTTTATACATTTTGTTTAATAATTCTCCTAGTCAAAGAATACTTTTACGTTCTTGATGGTTTGGGCCACAGTTGTTCATCTTTTCCAGTGAGGGAGGAGGCTGATATAACTCTCCCTGAACTTTACTGCTGATGCTTACTGACCTATTATTTTACATTGATCTCACCAGCATATTTTGTAATCTCAGGTTTGTAATGAGGCTCAAGGGATCTCTGAAGCTCTATTTAGAAATTCTACCATAGTTGATGCAAACATACAAGGAAGGAGTTCCTTGTTTTGGCCAAAGTTTGAATGATTAACCATATCTACCTGATTCAGCCCAATTTCTGCAAGGTCCAATTAAGTGGAATGGTCAAATTACATGCTGCACAAAGCAAAGTGAATTTGTATATTGGTTCTTACTAGGGCAGAGATCTTATGGCTGGGAAGCACAATTTACTCAGCCAACTAGCTTTTGTTAAGAAAGCAAAGTTCCTGGTAGGGCAAAGTTCCTAGTAGGCAACCCATGACACTATTCCTTTGAAATTTGGCTAGTTTACACTTTCTTTGGAGTATATTCCATTGCCAAATTTCATGTACGCACCTCAGTCCAAAACTAGAATGCCTATTTTAGAACATGACATTTTCTTACAAAAGCTTGCTTCACTAGGTAAGAAAAAAAATTGAACTCTAACATATTTAAATTAAACATAACATTACCAAGTGCGAGTTCTCAAGCACTCCTGAATGTGTTGTTTCTTTTGGCACAATGCTTAAAACTGCAGTACTGCAGCCAAAACTCTACTCATGACCTGAGTTCAATCCAGTGCAGCCAGCTTGAGACTCACTCAGCCTTCCATCCTATCAAGGTCAGTAAGTTGAGTATCCAGCTTGCTCGGGTGGGGGCAGTTGTGTAGCCTATATAATTAAATTATGAACCACCCAGAGAGGGCTTTAAATGCTATGGGGCAGCAAACTGTTTTTTTTTTTAATTTCTAGCATATATAAGAGACTACATAATTTGGTAAGGAAGTACATCTGGACCCAACTCTGTTCTGGGATTCCCACGTCATAGCTGTGTTCAAGTCAGTTGTTAATCAACTGAGAGGCTCATTGCCAAGCACTTCCCCTACCTAGATAAGGGAGCCATTAGGACACTGGTACATGTATTGGAGATCTTCAGGATCAATCACTGTTTGAGCCAGAGATTGCAATAGCCCTCTCACTGGTTTCTTTAAATGGTATTTAGAAACTTGCCTCTATAGTCAGAGATTTCCAGAGCATATATCACCATAACGTAGTAGATGCTGCACTAAACCCACCAATCCTACCATCTCATTTTAATATGCAATGTATAATCTTTATATTATATAATTTAATTTAATTATAGAATTCTATGCTTCTATGGTTTTATGATTCTAATTAGAGATGGACATAAAATAAAAAAATGGCATTTCATTTGTTGTTTGTCGTTTAGGGGGTCCGTTTTGGTTCGTTTCCGTTTTTCGCAAATTTTTGCAAAAAATCATTTTCATTTTTGTTCATTTTGTTACTGTTTCATTACCATTTATTTCATTTTTTTGTGATTTTTAAGCGTTTAAAGCAGATTACTTGTATTGCCATAACAAAAACGAAACGCACAACAAAATTTCCGGTGTTTCTGTTCATTTCGTTTCATTTTAGAAACAAAATTTATTTGTTGTTTTGTTGCGTAACGAAACAAAAAAATGGAAACGAAAAATTGTTCGTTTTGTGCCCATCTCTAATTCTAATTGTTGTGCTACGTTGTTTGTTTGTTGAGCTGATTTCAATTTATGATGTTTCAGTTGTCTTTATTGTTTGATTGTTGTAAACTGCCCAGAATGGCCATGTGGCCAGATGTGTGTGTTATAGAAAATAAATAAATAAATAAATAAATAAATAAATAAATAAATAAATACATAAATAGCCAGGCTAGTGGCCAGTGTGAGCAGATTTGATTGAATCATCCTTCCTGCCATGTCTGCACTGGTTACCAGCTGCAACCTGGATGAAGATTAAGGTAGTGATTTTTACTTACAAAGCCCTCCAAGATGGGTCCATGTTACTTGTTGGACCACATCTCCCCAAGGTCATATGCCTGTGCCACCAGTACCCCACAGGTCATGATCCACAGAGCGGCCATGCCGAAGGAAGCCAGAAAATCTTTGACAAGAACCCTGGCCTTCTCAATGGTGACACCAATTGTCTGGAATCATCTCCCAATGCAGCTACAATTGACCCCTCCCTCCTGAATTTCAACAGGCCTCTGAAGAAGTGGCAGCCGCTTCTCAGTTTGTTTGTGACTGTTTTCCTGCTGGGGCTCAGTGCACCATCTGAACTGAGTGGCCGGCTTATATTAGACTGTTCTTTTTACACAGTGCTTGATTGTCTGAGTTTTTTGTATGTTGACCACCCAGAATAGTGCCTACATAAATAAATTTAAACACCTCTGTAGCTCCCTGTGTGCACTGTTATTCCCATTGGAAACTCAACCTTTTAATTTGTCAGAACCTCTCTGACAAGGTGGTCGATATTTGAAGTCATAGTTAATGGAGAATGTGAATGCTGCTAAATTTCACCTGTGCTCCTGACAAGATTTTGGAAGAGCTGTGGGAACTAAAAAAAAAAAAACAAAAAAAAAACACACACACACACAACAACTGCAGAAATCTGTAGAACAAAGCAAACCAAATAACATCTGCAGGATAGGGCATTCCATTGGGGGCTGAAGAAGCTCACAAACAACTGGTGGTGGGTGAGGAACAAAGTGGAAATCTGGATATTTAAAAACCCATTTTATTTATATCTTGACTTACCACTTTTCAAGGTGGAAGAGCTCAAGATTAGAAGGATTTGAATAGTACTTATTTATTTATACCACCCATCTGACAACAAGCTCACTCTATGGCAAGCATGCCAAGAATCTAGAAAAAAATGAGCATTTCAAATGGCAAGTTTATTACATGTCCAGCTCCCCGCTTCTCTTTTCTTAATAATGAATTCAAGTTGAATGTCAGCAGGACTGTAGCCAAAACTACCAGTGAGAA
>JAHTLZ010000129.1:92742383-92754698 GCA_023846285.1 Phrynocephalus versicolor
TGTGTGTGTGTGTGTGTGTGTGTGTGTGTGTGTGTGTGTGTGTGTGTTCATAATACTGCCTAGAATGCCTATGCAGGGCAACATATACATGCATGGGCACACAATGAGTGCAGCCAGAATACATAGAGTCAGAACACCAAAACTTTTTCATTAGAATATTGAAATTATCTTCCACCCCATTCATTTTCTTTCTTTCCTCTGAGTGTCTCCCTTTACAAGAGTTGGAAGGAAGACACATTGTTCCAACAAGAATACATTAACTAACCCTGTCTTAATGCAAAGCAGTTTGGAAAGGCTTGGTTTCAAGCAAACGGTTAAGAAACAATAAATCTACAAAAGACCTGACCCAGTTAGCGATAAACTGCTTCATCAATATGAATCAACACAGTTGCCAGCTCTTTGGAATTGATATTGGGTGTGTCATGATGACTTTCTATGCTTCAAAGTTGGCGATAACACCAATGCATTTATGTGCTCTAATAATTAATGCTGCCATAGACATTTCTGCTATGTGTATGTGTGTTTTTTAAAAAAGGTTGTAAATAAAAAAAGCTTTAAATGAGAAGTAAACACAATGGCCAAAATATCACTGCTTACATGTTGTACCTTGCCACTGGCTCACAGATCATCACTTGTATTCCTTGCTGTGTGCAAAAGTCCTTTGACTGGTGCATGGTGACGGATACAGCTGCACTTCCTTAGCTGGTGGCAATCTGTCCCTGTGATTTACAGTGCTGCACTTGTCCTGCCATGTGTAAGCAGCAGTTTTATGACTATTGTAGTTATATTTTTATAAATAAAAAGAAATACAGGCAAAGTAAATCAGAAATGTGGGGGGGGGGGGGGAATGAAGGTACATAACCTGAAGGGAGTACATTTACCCACACAACAGCTGGGTGCTGTAGATTAGCATAAATGTTTGAATACAGAAGGATGTATAGATGAGAATTTCAGAGAATACATGATGCATTATTCTTAACAGGCAAACAGAACTCCACTGATATATACAACACAATCAATACCATGTCTGTGGGTATTTGTTAGTCCATTAGAAATACTGCATTATTTTGACCTCGGTAACAATTCAAGGATACTGATGATTGTTTCTTTCTCACATGCAATTTGCCCATTTTGCAAAGCCTGACAGTTGAAGTATATTTTTCATTCCAGACAATGAACATCTTTAAATAATAAGAATGGAGAAGCATGTGTTTTTTTAAAAAGAGAAGTCTCGAGGAGAGATGTTCCCTCCAGAATCTGAAAGTACTGTCACTCAAGATTATTATTGCTGATGTAACTACTTATTTACCAGTTTCTTCAAAGTAGCATAACCAGTTACTTTTAGTTTCAGAAAACAGTCTTACTATTAAAAGTGGCTGACCTCTGGTTCAAAATCAAGTCTCCTCTTCACCTTGTAGTCATTTCCAAATCTGCAAGGCCACAAAGACAAAACATGAAGGGCAGCATGAGCTATCACTAGAACCATATATTATCCCTCCTCCACCACTGGGTGAAGCCACACTCTTGTAACCAAGAAAGTAACTGAAAAGTTATAGCTACACCACAAAAGGACTAAGCTTATTCCTCATTAAGTTATAATAGGTACTTTTACTTTATTTTTATTTTTTACAAAAAAGGGAATTAATTACAATCCACTAGCTATTTGCATCTTGTTCCTTCCAAACACTGATGTTGACCAAGGTGAACTGGAGTACAGAACATGGTGCCTAAATGATTGTAAAATAAATTAATCCAGATTCCATGCTCATTGTTATGTCTATTTTTCTGCTTAACAGGCACGGCTTTCCATTGAGAAATGTGTGGGGCACAAAGTGTGGTGAGGGGGAAAGTAAAGACTCAGCAATCTGAAAGTGGTGGAGCAGCAGCGTGGTTGACCAAACCGGTTCACCAGAGTTGGATCTTCTCAGGTCCACACCAATGGCAACCTCTGACCACCTGCAACCAGCACAGTCTCTTCTTATTCTTGCAATTGCCTGATCATGGGTAGTTTACTCTAGAGATGGGCACAAAACAGAAATATAGTGTTTCATTTCACTCTTCATTTTGTTTCATTTCGTTAATAACGGATTTTTAAAAAGAATTTTTGTCATGAGACAATACATTTCATAAGGCTATAAATAATGGGGAGCTTTCCTTTTTCATATTTAACAGGGAGCTCACTGCCCTAAATCAAAGACCCTCGAACCTTCCAATCAATTTGCTTTCAAGCAAAGAACCCGCTGTAAACAAGCTAGAAAGCTAATAGCTAATTGCTCCACAGAGAGATTGGGAAAATAACTCAACAGTGAACTGTGGCAAGACGAGGAAAGGAAAGGAAATATTTTTTTTAAAAAAATAACCTCCACAATCCTATTTAAAAAGGAAAGAAAAACAATCAGTTTAAATCCACTTGCAGACACAGTCAGTGAAGGGAACAGCTCAGCTCCTGGGCTGGCTAGTTTCAGGCAGATCAAGATCGGCAATAAGCTATATGAACAGCTGAGGCACGAGAAGAAAGGAAAGCAACATAATCAGTTTAAAAATAAACCTCCTGTTCTCTAGATGGCTGGATCAAGAGGCTAGGATGAATGGTTTCATTTCTGAAACAAAACATTTTGTTTTGTTTCATTTCTTGATGATACACTGTTTGCTGTTTCATTTTGTTTCATAAGGTTTTATAAGATTACAAAACAATGAAACAGAATGTCATTTTTCGTAAGGTGCCCATCCTTAGTTTACTCTGTGGAACAGTTTTTCCATTAAATAATTGCAGGACATTCGAGGATAGAGAAATTGGATGGAGAAGAAGATTTTTCTTACACTGTGAAAAGAAAATGAAAAATGTGCTGGGAGGAACTATTATATTAGCCTAGAAATAAAAGTAAAGAATTTTGTTCAGCAATAAATGAGCTTTTCTATAACTATGGGTTCCTTTGAGAGAACCTGTTCCACCCAACGTGGAACACAAAATTTGATTCAAAGGTGACATCCAGGTACTTGCATTTGTGCCTAGAGGAAAGACCAGCATTAATGGAAGGTACTTGAATTTGTGCCTTGAGGAAACTACATTTATGAACTGTCACTGCATTCTAACACTTTGGTTAGTGTTTGGCTTGTGTGTGCATTTAAGCTGAAAGTATGGAAGAAGAGTGGCATTTTGAATTGATTCATTAACCTGCATTGAATACAGTCCAATCCATGCTCCTCTGCTGATGAAAACTATCCCATAGTAAAATCCAAGGGAGCTGCTTTGGGGGTCATTCTCCATCTCCAAATTTTCTGTAGACGGTTCCCCAGCCCACCCTTCGACTGATAAAATGAGAAGTGAAGGATATCCCTTTGACATTGAAAGCACAATATCCAGAATACAGCAGTTCCAAACTTTTTTTTGTATGCACTATGGTAGATCCTAGGAAGGAAGCTATGGTGGGTCTCTTTTTCTACAGGACTAGTATCTGCTAATGCACTTATCTGGAAATATTAAAACTAGATATAGGCTTTTCATTTCAGAAGTGGTCAGCTTCCGTAATGAAATGCGGGGGCCCAGCTGACGTTCAGAACTGGAGGAATGAAATCAACCAGTCCTTTACCTTGTGCTCGGGTTGTGGGGGCACAACTCCAACAAGGAAGAAACCTTTGATGCGTCAAATTTCCTTCTCCCTGGTGCTGGCCAATCAGACAGGGAGGCGGATGACAATGCATTTCCCTGCACAGCTCCTGATTGGCCAGCACCAGGAAGGCCAATTCGTTTTTAAATTTCTGCTCATCTCTAATCTGAACTCATTTGGAATGAATCAAAAAGCATCAAAACGGGAGGTGGATGGTGCCAGGCAAAAGGTGACCTGGGTCATTGGCCAAAAGCTGGCAAGCTGCTAAAGTGCTCACTCTGCTCCTGTTTTATGCTGAGCCATCAGACTGGAGTGAAAACTGTTGTTCAGCACTTTGCCTGCCTCACATTCCTTTGCCAGTCAAAGCCAATCTGGCAGGGAAAATGCCTTCTTTGCTAACCAATAAGGAGCTGGAGGGGGACCTCTCCATTCCTTTGGTATCCCTAGAACTGAAACAGTGTGCGTGTTGCCACGCTGGCTCAGCCCTTCCTTGCCCTCGCCACCCACCTAGTATTTCTCCTTCAGGAGCAATGAGGATACCCAGGAGACTCTGAGTCCTCATTTGCTGCAGTCCTCTTGGGAAAGATCATCATTATATTCCCTGATTCAAATCCATGTGCACGTTTGCAATCTCTCAAGACCTTCAGCCTTTTGCTGTAATGCAGGGGTGTCCAAACTTTTAGCAAGGAGGGACAGATTTGGCAAGGTGACCATTCAGCCACATTTGGCCCCCAGGCCAGATTTTGGACAAGTCCCTATAAAATGAAAGGAGGCAGGGAGGACACTACAGCAATATAGCTGGGGGTGGGTAGGCTGGGAAGGTGGTTGGGGAGGTGGACAGAGGCAGGGAGGGCAGGCAAACCGTTAAACTGCAAGCTGATGTCTCCATACAGTATGGGGAGCGACCAGCTGGCAGGGATGTGTGACAGGCTGAGCCTGCGGGGAGAAGAGGCTGCGGGCTGCTCAAAATTTGAAAACGAGCCGCATTTGGCCCCCAGGCCTGACTTTGAACATGCCTGCTGTAGTGCATTAGAGATCATCATATGCTCACTAATGGATGTGTGTGTGTGTGCGTGTTGTGTCATTACTGTTGTGACCGACTCTTCGTGACTCCATGCCCGTGGAGTTTTCTTGGCAGGAGTACTGGAGTGGAGGAGTACTGGAGTGGCTTGCCAGTTCCTACTCCAGGCGCCTAGAGCACCTGGTATTCCCTGGTGGTCTCCCATCCAAGTACTAACCAGGGCCGGCCCTGCTTAGTTTCCGAAATCAAGCGAGATTGGATGTGCTTAGGGCATCTAGGCAGCTCACTAATGGTTAGCCGTAATCTATTAGAAATTAATACATGGATTGGTGACAATTGCCTTTTTCTGTTCAAGTTGTTTTTTTAATGGGGAGCCTTTCAATCAGCCTTGCTTTCTGTAAAAGCCAGTTTTATCAGTAAGCTATAGGTTTTTCAACTAAAGACTGGCATGTAACCACCATTTGCTTTTGAAAAGCTTCTTACTTTTCTCATTTGTTCACTTTTGCTTTGACTGCAATTAGGAGTACGTGTATTAGTATTAATTATTCAGCTGCTGCGGGAATGAACAAGATAGGCACTGCTAATAATAGAGAGGCATTGTATAATATATAGGCTTTTGAACTGCTGTTCACTTCATCTCCCATATTGCTGATTGGTGACAAATAAAGGGAATCACATTGCTCATTTTTAGAAGATATATGTTTGTGAGAGAGGTAGTAATGGATTGGTCTAGATTAGGAATGTGATAGTCGTGAATATTTTGGGCTGTTTGGCCATGTTCTGGAGGTTTTTCTTCCTGACATTTTGCCAGACTCTGTGACTGGCATCTTCATAGGGCAAGTCGCTCAGGGTTTCTCTCTGTGCTCTGGGGTATAGAGTGAGTGAGACTGGGGTCCTTAAAGTTGTGGGAAAGAGGAAGCTTGTCCTATGCAGGACAATAGATGTTAGTCATTGTATTGTGATGGAGGGATTAAGAAATTTCAAGGTAATCAGGGGTAGGAATGATCCTAATATGTAGTTGAAGGGTGTCATTAGTTGTTCTATTAAGAAGCCATTGAAATCCACAAACATAAGCAAAAATTCAACAAAAAAGAAGAAAGTCTAAAAATCAACAAAGCCTGGCTTCCAGTACTAAAAACTGCAGAGTGCAAAAAGGTCAAAGCTACATGATTCCCATCCAGCCACAAGCAAAGGTGATCAGTTCACAGAATAGAACAATTAATGACACCCATCAACTACATATTAGGATCATTGCTACCCCTGATTACCTTAAAACTTCTTAATACTACCATCACAATACAATGACTAACATCTATTGTCCCGCATAGGACAAGAACCCCAGTCTTACTCATTCTATACCCAAGAGCACAGAGAGAAACTCCTAGTTCCCTGAGCTCCTTGCCCTCTGAAGATGCCAGCCACAGAGTCTGGTGAAAAACTTCCAGAACAGGGCCAAACAGCCTGAAAAACTGACAACAACTATCAGATCCCGGCTGTGAAAACCTTCCAGAATATATAAGGGATGTCATTTGGATTTTGAAATTAGTCAGAATTTGAACCGAAGTCTGAACCCATCTGAATCAATGTGAGGAAGCCCAAATTGGTACTCAAGTATTAATAATTGCTTCAGTGCTCTGCAGTTTTTAATGATAGAATATTTCTTTAGGGTTTTTTTTTGTTTGTTTTTTAGAAAGCACTCACTGGGGAAGTACAAGCTGTGCTGTAACAGAAGAACCAGAAGGTTGGGAGCCACTGTATTTGTTATTTGTGTTGTTTTGATGTTCAGGAGCTAGGGCAAGTATGCACTGGAGAATTTTTGCTTCTGTGCTTTCAGGCAACTGGAGATCTCTTAGTCAGGATGACTGAGGGTCTCTCTGTGTGAAGTCAGGACCATTGTGCAGAGTTTGAGTGGGTAGGTCACAGTAGCAGCAGGAACAGTACCTAAGCTATCCTTCCCTCTCTACCTTTCTATAATTTAGGGGTTTTTTTAAAAAAAATGCTTGCCACTAGCTTTAATTTTAAACATTTTTTTCACAGTATGTTCCTATGTTCCAGATGGGGTGGCTGACAGATGTGACACCGAAGACTCAGATCTGGTACTCTGAGCATTTGAGCAGTAAAGATACTAACCTGAGGCATTCATTAGAGATGGGCAGGACTTAGCGGTATTTTCGTTTTCGTTTTTGTTTTTTCATTTTTGTTACGTAACGAAACGAAAACGAAAAACGGTTCAAAAATGGACCGAAAACGGAAACGAAACGACTATTTTTGAGCCAGTTTTCGTTTTTCGTTACTGGAAAAGCACTCAATGGAGCAAAATGGGGAGAAACGAAAAATTTTTCGTTTTCATTTTCGGTTTTCGTTTTCATTACGTAACGAAACAAAAACGAAAAATTTTGAAAATTAGCTCACGAAAACGGAAACGAAACGGACCCTAGCCGAAAACGAAAATGAAAACGAAAATTTTTTTCTGAGTCATGCCCATCTCTAGCATTCATTTCTCCTTTATCAAATATTTGAGTTGATGAAATTGATTCGATCTGAGTCAACTGTTCCTTCCCTTATCCTAACAGTTCCTGGTGGGATTAGGGAAGGAAGGAAAATTTTGGTAACTTTGCCTGCATACTGGACGCCAAGGAGTAGTTGGTATCATGAAATTTCACCCCCTCATCCCAAATCAGAGTCATTTATTTTCCTTAGTTTCATGGTTTTTCTCTTAGTTTGACAGTTCCAGTATACACAAATAGTGTGAAATATTGAGAAACAGATTGAACAGAGATGACTACAAATCTGCAAAGTGCATGGCATTTGCTCACCCCTCGTCCAGATGGATATATAATCACTGCATATGTTGTTCGGAAACATGCACGAATTGCTAAAATGGTGGATTGTGCCAGTTCAATTTTTGGCTGAACAGTGCTTCTCAGCCCTGCCTTTTCCAGGTGCTGCTTTAGAGTGGGTGCCTGGCAGACAGGGTGGAAATGCTGAATAGTTGTTTGGCTGAAAAGCAAACCAACACAAACTGCTGATGTGATGGTTCATGCCCACCTCTACTCTTGTTTATAAAATAGTAGTGATTTTTCCTCATGGTTTTCCTTATCCTCATTTGCAGGCTGGAGGGAAGCAACATGTTTACCTTTCCATGGTTGGCTGTGTTACCTTTGGGACTAAAATGCACAGAATCCAGCAACCAGGGGAATTCTGGGAGTTGCAATTCAAAAATGAATGCTTCCAACTTCTCTGCATAGCATTGTGGCTCAAATTAAACATTTTGTATGGAAAAGATTCCAGGACAAAACAGAAACTAATCCTGGCTGAAACCAATGATACCAGCTGTCAGCCAGAGTTGGCAGTACTAATGCAGATGAACTAAGGGGCTGACACATTATATATTCTAGTAGAAGTATTCATTCTTTTCCACTCTGCCATGAGACAATCACAGCCTTTAACCTTTTGGTAGCATGTGCATGAATTGGGATTGCTCTCTCTTAAGAATACTATTGGAATTGTGGTGGCTCAGCAGACTAAGGCTCCGAAAACTGTTGGCTGCAAAATCGGCAGCTCAGCGGTTCAAATCCCAGGTGCCATGCAGTGGAGCGAGCTCCCGCTGATAACGCCAGCCCTGCCAACCTAGCAGTTTGAAAGGATGTAAATGCAAGTAGATAAATAGGTACCGCTGTACAAAAGAGGAAGGTAAACAGTGTTTCCTTGCAGCCATGCCAGCCACATGGCAATGGACTTCCACAACACTGGCTGTTCGGCTTAAATATGGAGATGAGCACTGCCCCTAGAGTCGGACATGACTAGCACACATGTGTGGGGAGAATCTTTACCTTCTTAAGACTACTATTGCTCATGTTTGGTCTTCTGAACTAGAGTAGCAGAAACACTATAATCAGTAAATACTGAATGAAATATGGTGGGTAGAAATGGAGAGGGTCAGAGTTTTGCTACTCAAGTGAAAAGGTAACTAGACCTGGATGATCCCTGGATGGTCTTGTGTTCTATTTTGTGAGTACGTCAATTATATTCCAGTCATATTTCAAAAGCAATGAATGTGAAGTGAGGACAAATATCCCATATAAACCCTGCATTAATAAGAGTGGCATTTACCCTGCCCAGATTTCATGCTGCACCATGACAAACAGCTCTGGCGCTTTATTACAGCATTCTATTCTACCGTATATGACATGTCTTAGGATTGATGTCTGCATGGGAAAATGACTTGTTTGGTTAAATCTTCCACTCCTCCTCCCATCCCTCCAAGCTTTCTGTAGACTCATCGGTGAAAGCAACGCTTGAAGTGAAGCAGAATGTGGCAGCTCACCATCTGATGGGGGTGGAACCCCAGTCTTAGCTGTTCCTAATAGACGGATGACACCTTCTAAGTTGTAGAGGAGGCAAAGCTACGGAAGGCTGAACTGAACTGTCATGCAAATGTCTGTTCACTTAAGAGTCAACTGCAGTTAAGAACCTGAGGTTGTTTGCCTCATTTGCCCATTCCCACAGAGATCGAAGCTTCAGTAGTGGGGGGGGGATTAAATTATAATGAAGATGACACAACGAAGATGGCAGGGGAGTGAGTGAGCAGGGTAAACCACAGCTGTTTACATTTTAGTTATGCTGACAGTCTGAAGTACAGATGGGCAGTTCATTTCCATAGGCTTCCTCCTATCCCTGCCCATAAATCGGTTTTATGTCAGTTCTCCATTTTCAATTGTCTTCTCGCCACTGATTCAGGTATATTTGTACACAATTCAAGGAGGCATGAGGCATTGTTGGGTTTTTGGTACATTTTTGAAATGAGCACAAGCTGCTAACCACGTTTTTCTCTTAGGGTTACAAAATACACCAGAAGTCTGGGAATACACAGATTTCTGCTTGTGAATTTTATCCAGCTCTGTGTTGCTATGCAAAGAGAGGAAATGGACAGGAGAAGTCCAGAAGGAGACCTCTCAATTAGAGATGGGCACAAAACAAAAAATGAAATGTTGTTTCATTGTTTTGTTATGCAACAATTTGTTTGGTTACAAAATGAAACAGTAGAGCACATTCAGTGATTAAACCAAATGAACTGCCATTTTGGGCTCTAGAACTGAAACAATTCATCTAGAGGCACTAAATGTGGTAGGTAGCTTCCTTGGACATTTCCCTTTAAGCCCTCCAAATTTGGAGAGATTTGGGGTTCAGGTGGCCAAGTTATTAAACTCCAAAGTGGGTCCCCCATGGAAAAAGAGGCAAAGGAAAAATGTGGCATTTTAAAATCAAACCTCATTCCCCTCTATGCTGTGGAATGTGAAGAAGGGGTGTTGAGGCAAGTGCTGATAGGTCTTGCTTGGAAGGGTTGCTAAGTGGTGAAGCAGTTAAAAACCCCAGTTTCACTCTTTAAAAGAGCAGGAGAAAATTTATGGCCCTGAGCCTTTGCTTCCTTCCTTTAGAGAAAGGCAATTGAACATAGAAAAGAATGGAATCATTTTAGCACTCACTTTAACCCCCCTTCTTTGCATTCCATAGCACAGAGGGGATGAATGAGGCTTGATTTTAAAATGCCACATTTTTATCTTTCTGTTTTTCTATGGGGGTGCACTTTGGAGTTTAATAACTCAGCACCCTAAAGCCCTAAAACTCTCCAAATTTGGAGGGGTAACAGGGAAGAGTCCACAGAAGCTACCCACCAAATCTGGTTCCTCTGGGACCCAGGGGAGCCATTTTATAGTATAATGAGCCCACTGCAATATGGACCATAGACTTTCATATCTTCTCCAAAATCCAAATACACAAGCTGTCCAAAATCCAAATACACAAGCTGTCCGAAATATAGCTAAATTTATATCTATGACAGCTGGCATAAGATCCCACTACATCGAACAAATAGGAGTTTCCAGCAGGGGTGATTCATTTATCTAAATTACAATTATCTAAATTTTAGCATCTGTACTGTATTTTATCTGTTTATTGTGCTTTTATGTGGTTTTGTATGTACGTATTTTAATATGGTCAAAAATGGCTAATCAATAAACTTCACTGACTGACTGACTGACTGACTGACTGACTAGTATAATGAATTGTTTCATTTTGTTTCATTTTATTCTGAAAATTCTTTTAAAATTTGTTAAAAAGGAAACAAAATGAAAGGAAAAACAAAACAAAATGAAATGAAAGGCTATTTTTTTTTCATTTTGTGCCCATCTCTATTCTCAACGGATTGTTTTAAACATATGGGATGAATCTCTTATATGTAAGCTAGCGACTCTACTCTCTGGCTAGAACTTGCCATCCAGATGTTGCCGGCTGAACAGACACTAGAGAAGATGTAGACAACCTCTGTTAAAAAGTATGTGTTTTTACCCTGTGGAACTCCCATTGACATTAAACTACAAAGCCTATAATCTCTGACTGTTAACTACAACCCAAGGTTATTTGCCTGGCCAGTCACCACCAGGTCAGTCCCCATCTAGGGATCCATGAAGTTATGATATTCTGGAAGCTAGCTGGTAATTATGGAACTTGTTGTCAGATGACTACAGAGGCACAGGTTCTAGTTCCCCACCTCTGTGTGAAGAAAAAAAAATTTTTTTGGTAGTAAAATACCACACTGAAGCACCTAGGAAGCAAAAAGCCACACCCAGCCTGACATGAATTCTGTTTTGCCTTTGTCCTCAGTTACAGATGAAGCAGCTGTGGATTGGATACTACACCCCAGTGCCTCAAACAAAGAGACACAGGCCAGCCACACACAGACCTTCCCATTTGGCCCTTCTTTGAAAGAGACATGGGAAGGAAGGTGACACAGAAAGCCCAGATCCTTCATCTGGGTAGTAAGGAATGAAACTGTAATTTAAATAGCTGAATAGCTCCCTGGTTCAGGTACCTGGCGGCAGAGTTTGGCTGCCCACTGTGCCCCTGTGATGATCCATAGGCTCCCTTCCAGCTCTAGATTATTTCAAAAAACAAAGGGATAGACAGTGTTTGAAACTGTGTTTGGTGTAGTGTTGTATTAAGGGTCAGGAGATCTTGGTTCAAACACCTACTTGACCAGGGAAATCCACAGGAGGGTTGGGGATGGCCATGGCAAATAACTCCTTAAACATCTCAGCTACTTAAAAGACCATACCAGGTTGCCATAAATTAGGAATGATGCAATGGCACATAACATAGAGACGGTGCTTATTACATTAGCTCGGGGAAACTAAACACTCTATTGCTGGTGCAAAGCTGGGGAAGGAGTTAGGAAGCCATTAATACACTTAATGCAATGAATACTAATTACTAATTAATGCTTCACATTACATTAATTATATTACATTATAATTCATTTATTTTTATTTATTAAAAGTACTATAAATGTGATCAATTAATTATAATGTAATATAATTAGCATAATACAAGCCATCAATTTTGTAAAAAGGTTTGCATTATATTAATTACATCACTGGCTTATGGGTCGATAACTCAGTGAGTCACATATCTAGGTAGAGAGCCATGGGTTAGGACAGTGGTGTCCAAACTTTGGCCCTCCAGAGGTTTTGGATCACAACTCCCACATTCCTTTGTCACTGGCAATACAGGCTTGGAATTCTGGCAGTTGTGGTTCAAAGCATCTGGAGGGCCGAAGTTTGGACACGGCTGGGTTAGGAGGTTGACTCTCTCCATGAATAGCCTCATGATCATGACAGAATGGTTAAA
>JAHTLZ010000129.1:92769745-92799842 GCA_023846285.1 Phrynocephalus versicolor
TATCTATCTATCTATCTATCTATCTATCTATCTATCTATCTATCTATGATCTTATAGGTTTGATCCCCTGCTCTGCAATGGAAACTCACTGGTGGAGTGGAACTGGGAAAACAATTTTTTTAAAAATCTCACTTGAAATACCTTGTTTTTAAAAATAATTTTTAAAAATCTCACTTGAAATACTTGGCATACAATTGGCTAACTTGTTTATTCATAGCCTAGTTTGGGACTATACAGTGGTACCAAATTAATCCATTCTGAATGTATTTACTTAACTCAAAAATTTCTTAACTCAAAACATGATTTTCCATATGGATGAATTGGAAACAGATTAATTTGTTCCAAGTGGAAAATCACACCACACCTCCAGAAAGCAAAAAGCATAGTTAACAGGCAAGCAAACAACAGAAGATGAGCAACTTACCTAATAACTACTTTAGAAATCTACCAAAGGTCCTAAAATGTCTTCAAAATGGGCCCAAATATTTGCAAAACGGGGCACTTCATGCAGGTGATTGAAAAACAGAAGCCCCAGTTCTCAGCTTCCCTTTCAAAATGGCTCCTCCTTCTTCCCAATTTCAGCACTGTAGTCAGGTGGCCACAAGATAGCAGTATTGCTATTGCAAACAAGCAGAATCCATTTTGAAAAAGGAATCTTTCCTTTCCTTTTCCCTTTTGTAATTCAATCCCCCCCCCTCTGGCTTTTATTTTGTAACTCAAAATTTTCCTATACTGGCAGTTTTCTAATTTTTTTTTATAACCAGGGTGTTTGTAGCTCAAGGTACCCCTGTATACTATGGTGCTTTTCTCTGTCCTCCATGGGCATCTTCTCCCCAAATCTCTTTCTTGCCTTTGTGCAAGGAATCCCTGTTTCTACAACCACCGGAGACATCTAGTTCTGTCCCCTTGCCACACTTCCCTCAGCTGGCAAAGCAACTCATGCTCCTTGCACACCTCTCTAGAGCATCTGATAGGCCCTCCCCTTCTTTTTCCCTAGCTACCCAGAGCACCTGTTCCATTTCCTTCCTTCTTCTTCATCTGTCATGGTAAACCCAGTCTACAAAAACAGTGGCTGTTTTCCCTTCTTCATTTCCCCTCAAAACTTGAAATTCACTTGCTCAAAGCCCTTACAGAGCCAGAGGAGAAAGTCATGGCGCACTAGAGCAATGGTGATGCTTGTTCATGGTTGTTGTCCCTTTTGGGGGGCAGGGATTGAAGCACAGAAAGAAATACTACTGCTTGGTTGTATATTACAGGTCAAACAACTGTTAGCCCAGAGCAATTAAATATTCCCCAGATTATTTCAAAGTAGTTGTTTATGCCATGGTCCATTTCCTTTGTACAATGGTTTACTTGGTGGAGGCATTTCTTATGACCAGTCCATTAGGAAGCTAATGGTTAACATACAAATCATCAATATATCTACTTATAGAAAAATAAATTGTTCCCCTTTCTGCGCAAAAATAGCAGCTATTGCTGATAATACATGGAATGCAGAAATGTTTTATTTTATTTCGCTAAGCCCAAAAGCAATGTTTGGGTATCTAATTTGCTCTGTTAGCTGAAGTTTTCGTATAAACCTCTAATTAGGTACTAAAAGAAATAGAAATGTATAAACAATTATAACAACCTATGAAAATGTATCAGCCAACAATGATCACTAAAATATTCTTAAGAAAAGGGAGTGTGCAATGACAAAGCAGCACTTACAAAATAACTGCTGGAAAATATCTTACCCAAACCATGGAAATTTTATCATTGCCTGTAAATTAAACCCTGGATTATACCTTCCATTGCACATAAATTGTGCAGAGAAAGATCTATTTTCTTCATCTGGCCAGGAAAAAAAAATAGTTGTTTCTTTTTCTAGAAATTTACATTTGTTTTCAGGAATGTGAACAAGCTAGTTAAAACACAAAAATCCACACTAATATTATCAGGAAGTGACTCAGACCCATACCCACACTAAACTTGCAACGACAATTAAAGTTATAATGTAAGAATGCATAAGATATATAATAACTGTGTGAGCATCTTTATCCTGATTGACAGACCTCCAGCCAACCTGAACAGCTTTGTGAGTACAGGTTCTGCCCATTCCCTGATTTTCCTGTTGATCTTCCTTGGTCACATTATGTCAGTCTTTTTCTGAGACCATATGAGTTAAAAACTTAGTAAACCATTTTGAATGTATGCAGAGCTGAAAAGGTACACCCGCATGCATCCAGTGAAGAAATAAAAGCAAAACTTGGGCTGCAGTTCTACACGTACCTACCTTGGTATAAGTTCCATTCGGATCCTGTTGGATATACAAGCTAGTGTGCTATAACATATACTGTATATACTCGAATATAAGTCTAGTTTTTCAGCCCTAATTTTGGGCTGGAAAGGGGGCCTTCGACTTATATTTGGGTCAATACTTTTAGTCACTGAGGCAAGTGCTTGGTTCGGTGTCTAAAAGTCATTTTAAACATTGTGTGCCGCTCCCCTAGCTCATGAGGAGCTGGCAGGCCCTGCTGCATTTCCCACCATAGACTTATAATCAAGTCAATAAGTTTCCCCAGTTGTTTTGGGTTAAATTAGGGGCCTCGACTTATATTCGGGTCGACTTATACTCAAGTATATACGGTAGGTGGGATGCATTTAGTTTTTATAGCAGTGGATTCCAACCCTGGATACCCAGATGTTCTTAGACCACAACTCCCATAAACCCTGTCCAGCACAACTATTGGTAAGGCTTCTGGGCATTTTAGTCTATTAACATCCATGGAACTAAGGTTGGGAAGAATTGTTTCGGAGGGATCAAGAATGAAGTAACATAATTTGGAAACTGTTAACAGTCACAAAATTGGTTAATCATTTTTCTTGATGTTCCTCAGAGAACACAGATTTCTTATGTCAAACGGACCTGAACTGGATAGAATGTGGTCAGTCAGTTCTCAACAACAGGCAGTTACCGGCTGTGCTAAAACTAAGGGGAGGCAACAGGGGCATTGCCTAACAGTACCAAATTAGAGGATGTCTTCTCCTGCATAGGTTTCCCTTCACACAGAGTGGCCATTGCCACACCAAGGAGAATGAACTACATTTCCTACCATACCATATGCTAAGGCAAAGCACCAAAAGGGGCTGCCCCAACACACTGGCTCCAGAGCATGACCATTGAAGGAGCCAGACCCAGAAAAGATGTGCAGTCTATAGTATGAACACTAGTCTTTATATTGTCAGGGTGTGTGACAAACACAATCTTTCTGATGTGGAACGTTTGATCAGAGAAAGCTAAAGAGAACTAAAGGGAAGAACATACTGCCTTCCAAGGAGACCACTAAATAGGAGAAGAAGTACAAATCCTCATAGAGTATCATCCTCCCTTACATAAAGTATGACGTGGTTACAAACCATGATCAAGATGTGTAATCCCCAGGCTTAAAATCGGAGTACTTCAAAGGCCAGATGCAGGGAAGTGGTATCAGGAGACAGATATCTAGTCTCATGGGCTCCCAAACGCATCTGATGGGGCCACTGTGAACAGGGCTGGCGCTAGGTGTTTTTTTTTCCCTAGGCAAGGGGCAGGTGGGTGGGGCGGGCAGCGGGGGGGGGCAGCAGCGGCGGCAGGTGGCAGAGGGTGTCAAGCCCCGCACACAGATCACACACACAAACAGGATTCAGTTCTTTGCCAAGATCTTTAGTGGAAAGCAGGCAAGTTCAAGTCCTTTGCTAACAATCAAGTGCCAGATAAATAACAGAATCCAACTCCCAGCAATTACCAGTCCCAGTCAAAACCAGAATATCTCACAGAAACCAGATGCCAAACCAAAAGGGAACAGATCCAGCCGTTGTCCAGGAAGCCAGTCCGAAGTCAGGAAACAGAGCCAAGGTCACAGACAGGAACGTGGTTGCAAGTTCAAATGATGCGTTGCTCCCACAGAGAGCTCAAGGTGAGCTTGCCAGCTTTATCCCAAAACAGGGAACACACCCTTACTTCTGGAAAGGCTTCTGCTAGTACTCAGGGCTTCCCAACCTGATTCCCCGTCTAGCATCAAAGACCCTTTCTCTAGCTCTTCTGGTAGCATGTCTTTGCAGAATCCTGCTCATGGCCCTTCTAGGAGGTGAAGATATGTTTTCAGCTGAGTCATCAGACCCAGCTGCTTGCTGATTTGAGCTGCAAGTTTCCTCCAGCAGCTCTTCACCATTTAAACCCTCAGAGTCAGGTTCTGTGGCAGGCAGAGTCCTGGCAGAGGGCGGCAGCGGCGGGGTGGTGGGGGATGGCAACGGGCATGGGGGTGGGCAGCAATGGGCGCTGGGGGTGGTGGGTGGGTGGATGGCGATGGGCACCGGGCAGGCAGGGGGGAGTGGCCAGCAGTGGGTGGTGGCGCCGGGGGGGCAGCAGGCTGGCCAGCACCCCCTCTCCATTTTGGCGCCCTAGGCAACTGCCTAGTTCGCCTTAATGGACACACCGGCCCTGACTGTGAGATACAGGAAGCTGGATTAGATGGGCCTTTGGTCTGATCCATCATGGCTCTTCTTATGTTCTTATGTTCTTAACTCTTTCTCTTTTTAACAATTTTATATTTGGAATCAACATTTTGAATACAATGTGTGTTGTGTAGAGATGTTAAATATAATGTATGTTGTGTAGAGAAGGTTGTGAAAGACAAACAAGTGGCTCCTAGATGAAATCAAGTCTGAACAATTTCTGGAGGCAAAAATGTTGACTCTGAGGTTACTGTGGCTGGCCTACACTGGACATATCATGAGAAGGCAGGCTTCTCTGGAAAAGTAGTAATGCTGGGAGAGCTGAACACCAACCAGAAAAGGAAGAAGCTACAAGCTGGAGTCTGCTGGAGCTGAGCAGGAGTGTTGAGCATAGGACATTTTGAAGATCACTCAATCAGAGGGGAGGCATAAATCAGAGGCTACTTCATGGCACACAACAGCAATGACCACCACAACCAGAACAACAACATTTTTTGTAACATTACGCTTCCAAGACAATACTCATATGGTTGCTTTAAAACACCCTTCTGGAATATTCACACCCCCACACCCCCACACACAATTGTTTTGTAACTTTTCTTTTCTCCTCCATGGTATTTTGGGAAAGCACATTAACTTTTCTATGCAGAAAAACTGCATAAGTGATTTAATCTTATCACACATTTCAGAGCATATTTTTTTTGTTGTGGTGGTGTTGGTCAGAAGATTTATTTATTTATTTATTTATTTATTTATTTATTTATTTATTTTGGATCAGAACAAGCATTTCAAACCAAAAGGACATTTTCCTCCATATACTTTATCAGAAGACACAATGCATTTTTAAACTGCTGATAAGCAGATGTGGCTTTAAAAAGGTATAGAGAGCTGAGGGAATTCAAAATCAGCAATATTTATTTTTATAAAAAATGAAAGTATTTTCCTTTGGAATACAAAAAAATAGAAGAGTGCCTGTACACTGGACGAGGTGCAAAGGGGGGAAACAGAGATCTAGTTGGAAATAATTGCATTTTTAAAAAGCAAAATGGAATGGAGGTGTTTGTTCTTGCTACTGCTTTTGTTTTTAACTTAGCCAGGAAAATCTTCTTTTTGCATTATTTTGGAATAAAATACACTAGAGCTAGACAATTATTCCTTCAAATAAGGTTGTCCCAAGCCACAAAGGGTTTTATTATAGATCAACCACTGCACTTGGAATTGCAACTGGAAATGGACAGAGGCAGTGTAGCGACTTATATGCTCCCAGTGCTTGGCCCATGGTGAGCAATCTTGTAGCTGTATTTGAAATTAACTGAACACCCTCTCCAGCAGAACCCCTTAATAATCTGCAAAAGCAGCTTCATGAACAGCACACCATACAAGTCCAATTTACAAACAATAGTACGTGTACTAACTGTGGAACGCAGAATTACTGCAGAAAGGATGCAGCGTTTTCATAAAAATTGGTACGGTTTGCACTTGATTCTCACACCTTTCTGGAGAGTTGTTGTTATATGCTGCCAACTCACCTCTGGCTTATGGTGACTGTATAAATGAGTGATCTCCAAAATGTTCTAACATAAGACAACTTTTTGGATGGCAAAAAGGTGAGTGATTAAGGTGGCTCTGAGTTACACTTCACAAAGGAAATCTTTATTGTCTTTGAAGGCATCCACCATTTTAACTTATAAAAAAACAAGAAAGAAGAACCTTGAAGTTGTCTACCAACATGTTACCACCAACTAAACAGATAGGAACATAGGTCATCTGAGCTATCCCCCACCCCCAATATATATGCCAGCATTCCAAATTAAATTTCAGTAATTATTTCTGTATGGGTACTTTTATACATTAGAGCATGCACATTTATTTAGGGCTTTGGCCATTTTTGTATTCTTTCAAGGTAATGGATTTTCTGTTTGGGTCATGGATAGGAAGCCATCCTATAAGTGATGAAGAAGCAACAGGGATTGAATTTGTAGGGCGGCTATTTGCCACAGCATTCAATCAATTTGTTAATTTATTTATTTTTTCAAAAAATGGCTCTACATTGGATGGCATGTTACCATGACACTTTCTGATCTGAAGGCCTGGTTCATATCAATGCATTCTCGGCATTAAAAGATCTGGCATTTCCGAGCAGTAAATAAAGTGTAACGAAAACAGCATTCAAGGAAAAGAGAACTGTCCAGAGCAGCCTCTGTGATTACACTTGCCAAATCTGAATATTCAGGGATAGATTCCCTTTCTTCAAAAAATGTAAATACCGAAGCTTCACTTGATGATCCTTGCTTCTTAACTCTGAAGTTTGTCAAAGCTTCTGTCTCTTAGGTGCTGTGGAATGGAATCCCTTTACGCTTTTCTTTCTTCATTGTATTAACCTACATCTGTGCAGAAGAAAAATGATTAAAAGACCATTCCGATTTTTCCACTATTGTGCTCTACGTGAAGTCATTTTCAGAGGGCAATTTAAAAAAAAAAATGATATTGACAAAGTGTAAAACATATGAAAAAGCCATGGGGGGAAATCATATCAAATGTGTAACAGGCATTGCTGAAAGATTTTTATGCTAGAAAGTGGTGGTACAGATTAAAAGAGAGAGAGAGAGAGAGAGAAAGGAAAACTCATTAAAAGATATCAATTATTAAAAAAATACCAGGTGCCTGCCAGTTTATGACCAGAGTTAAAACTTATTTGAGCTCACATCACATGTCACAAAGACAGAAATCTGGAAAATAAATCTAATATGTCAACAGATGTGGCCTGGGATCATGTCACTGATTGTGTTTATCTACTAGAGATGGGCACGACCAGGAAAAATGACGTTTTCGAGTTGTCGTGTGTCGTAGCCGGCCCGTTTCGGCTCGTTTCCGTTTTTCGCGAAATTTTTCAAAAATTTGTCATTTCATTTGTCGTTTTTTCATCTGTCATTAGTACTGGTTTAGGGGGGTAGCGGGCTCCTGGAGGCACCTCTCTGGTGTGGGTGCCTCCTCTGGCCCGCTACAAAATGGCATGCATAGCCAATTCGATATGCATACCAAGTTGCAGTGGCACTGACAGAGGCACCTCTCTTTTGGGTGCCTCTTTGACCACAGGCCCACTGCTTAGTGAGTGCAGTGTCACAGTGCACACTGGGGGAAGGCTCCCTCAGTCGGGCGCTCTGTGGCTCACTAAGAAGGGAATCGTACTTGCGTGTGTAGTGCAATGCAAGTACACAGATCTGGCTTAGGGTTAGGGTTAGCGCAAGGGCTAGGCTTAGGGTTACAGGTAAGGTTAGGGTGAGTTAGTGGGGTGCACCTCTGGGTGCCTCTCTGACCCACTTAGAAGGACAGTGTACTGGCGTATGGGTTAGGGTTAGGGTTAGGGTTAGGGCTAGGGCTAGGGTTAGTGGGCTTTTTATGCCCGACTGGCACATCCCAGAAGTCTCAGTCAAAACCTGGCCAAGTGGCCATGCGATTGGTGGAATGGCTCCAAAAATTTGCATGGTCCCTCTCATGGCCAGCCCATCTTTGTGCAGGTGTAAAAAATAAATAAATAAAATAAAATAAAATCAATGGAGAGGAGACATTTTGTTGCAAGAAAAACCCACTGCTGCTAGTGCTACTGTAAAAATTCTGGCAGTTTTAAAATAGCAATTTTCGCATGTTTCTGTGGTGCTTTGGTGTGGTTTTGGACCACGACAATTTCAATAAATATTGCGGTCGTCCCATTTTGGATCCCCCACCTGCACCGCATGGCATGGCGAGTTGGCAAGATGACGAGGATGCCCCCCAGCCCCCACCAGAGCAGCCCAGGACAGGAGAGGGGGGGAGGCCACCCCCCCGAAACCACCCCTTGGGTACGTGCACTCTCAGGCAGGCATATTTTCGCCTGCTTTTTTGGCCAGGGGTGGGTTAAACATTTTATATTTTAAAAACTTTTTCCCTGTGCCGCTTGAATGGTGGCCGGCGAGTTGCGAGTCGACTTAGTTGCGAGACGACGAGGATGCCCCCCAGCCCCCACCACAGCAGCCCAGGACAGGAGAGGGGGGGAGGCCGGGGACCTCCCGAAACCATCCCTCAGGTAGGTGCACTCTCAGGCAGGCATATTTTCGCCTGCTTTTTTGGCCGGGGGTGGGTTTTTATATTTTAAAACTTTTTTTCTGTGCCGCTTGAATGGTGGCCAGCAAGTTGCGAGTCGACTTGCGATTCAGTTGCGAGATGTCAAGGATGCCCCCCAGCCTCCACCAGAGCAGCCCAGGACAGGAGAGGGGGGGAGGCCGGGGACCCCCCCCAAAAAAACCACCCCTCTGGTAGGTGCACTCTCAGGCAGGCATATTTTCGCCTGCTTTTTTGGCCGGGAATCGGGGTGGGTTTTTATATTTTAAACTTTTTTTCTGTGCCGCTTGGCATCGCACGATCGCCGCGATGCCAGGAACGACAACGACAAATCAGACCCAATTTTTCTTTTATCGGTTCGAGTTCGAGTTCTGACGGAGTAATTGTCATTTCCTTTTCCATTCCATAACGGAAACGAGGAACGGAAACTGAAATGGGAATTTTGCTAAGTCGTGCCCATGTCTATTATCTACAACTTAAATTCTATATACCCACGCTCTGAAGTAAGATGTTGGAGTGCCTGCTCTATCTTCTCTTATTGCCCTAGGAAACATTGATGTATTCCTGACTGTTGTTTAGATCAGTAAGTTCTAGTCACTTGTTGATCTCCAACTGTAGTCTCTCTCTGTGTGTGTTGTGTCGTTACAGTTGTGACTGACTCTTTGTGACTCCATGTCCATGGAGTTTTCTTGGCAGGAATACTGGAATGGTTTGCGTCTACAAGGACTCATTTAAAAACATTAACATAATGGTGAAATCCTGTGTTCGGAAGGAAGAGGAGAGGCTTCATAGGATAGACTCTCCAGCACTTTGACCCATGAGATGTAATGGGGCATGAAAACAACTGATCAGAATGTCACCACACCAATGAAGGATTTACTTCCCTCAGAAGCCTCAAAAGAGCATAGTAGAAGCTCTCACCAAAATCTGACATCCATTTATTACTGACCATTCCAGAAATAGAAGGAAAACGGGACAAAATGTCAATGTTCCTTGAGAACAGTTGTGCAGGCACTCGTGATCTCAAGGATAGATTATTGCAATGCTGATCAGAATTATGTTTCTTAATCCCCCTTATTTAATTTAAACAGCCCAACAGGGATACCCTGGGGCATAATTGAAGAAGCCACATCATGCAGTAGCTGTCTGTGGAAGTAATAAATCTTAAGATTATCATATACAGCACCTTGAGTTACTTAAAACAGCAGTGAAAAATGGATTAAAATTTCCATGTATTACAGAATTCTGATTTTCTAGGCATAGACTGCAGTGTACTCATTTATGTTGTACAATATGGCATGAACGGGAGTCAGGAAGGGGTTACAAAAATATGCCTTCCATTGGCATTTGAAGGAGAAACTGTCTGGGTTCCAGCACGAACCGTCATTTCAACAGTTTGTGCCCATCTCTCTAGTTAAGTAAAAAGGCATAAAAGAATAGTGTAATCTTTGGGACAAAATACACCAATGGTGCGGTATACAAGTCTACAAATAAATTAATTAAATAAATATATACAACTCAATCAATCAATCAATCAATTAAAAAGTGGGTTGCACCATGCTGTATCCCTGCACTTAATAGGAACCGAGTACTTACAGCTGTTCCATAAAGAGGGCTCCTAGATTTTTTTAGAAAAAGAGTTAAGAACCTAATAAGGAAACGGGACAGGACAAACGTTGCTGTTAGGATTCAGAGAAATGCGGTACAAAAAGATATGAAAATTGTCTCTGGTTCAGTTGAACTTGGTTTGTGGATTTGGAGAATCCTCACTGCTCACATGGTTTCAAACCTTGAAGGCAAAAAATAATGAGAACATTGATTTTTAAAGTAAAGAAAATGGATACAGAATTCCGGGATGCTGTAACTCGTTGTATCTTGTTTCATACCTAACTGTGGTGTAATTTATGAATACCTGTTTACTGCTTTTTGTTTGTTTATAGAAGGTATACCTTGCCCCTACAGCTAGAAGGGCTCTCCAAAGGGCTTACATTACATAGAATGGCTAAGAAAACGGAAGCGTCTCTACCTTAATGCCCGCAATCTGAAAAGCCGTGGCACAAAAGAGCACGGGGTGGGGAAAACTGAATACCAGGAAACTAAAGTCCAACTTTGTAATGTAATATGAGCTTTCTAATCCTGGTAGACTGGCTGATAATGGTTAGCGGCAAAGCCAGATGGAGTTGGCTTCTCCTGAGGACCCTTTCTCTTCCTGTTTATCTGCATCTACTTGTTACAGGATGCAGCCTTATCTAGTCAAGACAGCTGCTGGCGCAAGTGATGCAAAGTAGTCTGAAGCTGAATATAAACCCCTCGCTGCCGAGGGATGTTGGAAATAACTTTAGACTACCCTGACCCCATGTGGTTTAGTGGGCACAGCAACAAATGAGGACTCAAATAGCCTGGGTTCAAGTTCCACTCTGCTGAAGAAAGGCATTAGAAAGTGGCACGATTAAAACCACCCCTTAACCATCTTACACACACCTTGAAATGCCTATTAGGGATGGTATACACCAGAAGCAACTCGGTGGCACATCATATACATTGGTAAACCTTGGCCTAACTTTTGTCTGGCATAGTCCCGTTTGAGTTTGGGCCAAGAGGGTTTGTATCAGCAAGTGATTCTGCTGGCAGATCTCTCAAATGAGTGAACCAAATGACAGTGGTGCTCTTCTAAGCTGCTTCTGTCCATTTCAAACTCACCACAGCTTGAGCATCTTTAAGCTTGGATTGCACTGGGTGACCTTTCTGGATTGTACTGCAGTTTGTATATTCCAAGGTGCTTTACAAAAAGACATAACATTAAAGTACAATCTCACAATTAGAGATGGGCACGACTTAGCGGTATTCCCGTTTCCGTTACTCGGTTCCGTTACTCTACGGAAACGGTAACGGGAATTACTCCGCCAGACTTCGAGCTCGAACCGACGAACAAACAATTTTGGTCTGATTTGTCGTGCTCGTTACTTGCGTCGCGCGATCGCGCGATGCCACGCAGCACAGAATTTTTTTTTATTAAAGTTTAAAAAACCCGGTTCCCGGCCAAAAAGCAGGCGGAAAAATGCCTGCTAGTTGACTAAGGGCACAGGGCACCTACCGGAGGGGTGGTTTCTGGTCTGGAGGGGGGGTCCCGGCCTCACCCCATCCCCCGTCCTGGCTGGCCTGCTCTGGTGGGACTCGCCGCAGGCTCGCAGCCAGCAAAAAGCCTAGTCTCGCCGCCGCCCGCCGCAATTAAAGCGCAAGCAAGTGGCACGGACGGCACAGGAAAAAACTTTTTAAACTCTCCCCCCACCCATTCCCAGGCCAAAAAGCAGGCGGAAAATGCCTGCCGTGCCTCAGGGCACCTACCAGAGGGGTGGTTTCTGGAGGTCCCCGGCCTCCCCCCCTCCTCCGTCCTGGGCTGCTCTGGTGGGACTCGCCGCAGGCTCGCAGCAGCAACAAGCCGCACGGCACGAGTCTCGCCGCCGGCTCAAGCGGCACGGACGGCACAGGAAAAAACTTTTAAACTCTCCCCCCACCCATTCCCGGGCAAAAAAGCAGGCGGAAAATTGCCTGCTTGACTAAGGGCGCAGGGCACCTACCGGAGGGGTGGTTTCTGGAGGGGGGTCCCGCCTCCCCCCCATCCTGGACTCGCCATGCCATGCGGTGCGGGCGGGGGATCCAAAATGGGGCAGCGAACGCAATATTGTTTTTGAAATCGTGGTCCAAAAACACACAAGCACAACAGAAACACGCGAAAATTTATAAACTGCCAGATTTTTCACAGTAGCAGTGGGTTTTTTCTTGCAAGTTGCAACAAAATGTCTCTCCTCTCCTCCTCTGTCCTCCATTGATTTTATTTTATTTTATTTTATTTTTTACACCTGCGCAGTGCTCAATGATGGGCTGGCCCAGTGGCCTGGCCAGCCATGTGGGAGTGGACGACCATGCAAATTTTTGGAGCCATCCCACCAATCGCATGGCCACTTGGCCATGGAGACTTCTGGGATGTGCCAAAAAGCCCCCTAAAACCTGCCCTAGCCCCCTAACCCTAACCCTAATCCTTGACTCCTTACCCATACGTCACAAACTGTCTTCTTAGTGGGTCAGAGAGGCACCCAGAGGTGCAACCCACTAGCCCACCGTAACCTTACCCATCACTAGACTAACCCTAGCCCTTGCACTCACCCACCTTAACCCTAAGCCAGATGTACTTGCATTGCACTACACGCAAGTACGATTCCCTTCTTTGTGAGACATGGCAGGTGCGACCCAGTCCTCGGAGGGTCGTACCAGTCGACCAGTCTCACTGTCTGCAACTGGTATGCATATCCATATATGGTTATGCATGCCATTTTGCAGCAGCAGGTGAGGAGGGGAGACCCCCATGTTGAGGGGTCTCTTGGAGCCTGCTGCTGCCCCTTCCTAGTGGGTGAGGATAGGAGGCACCCACGGGTGCCTCCAGGAGCCCACTTTCCCTTTATAGCGGGCCAGAGGAGGCACCCACCCCACAGAGGTGCCTCCAGGAGCCCGCTACCCCCCCCCAAAACCAGTACTAACGACAACAAAAAAATGAAAAAACGAACCGACTAATTTTTGCGGTTTTTCGCGAAAAACGGAAACGAGCCGAAACGGACTGCCTCCGACACACGACAACTCGAAAACGTCATTTTCCCTAGTCGTGCCCATCTCTACTCACAATTAAATCATTACTCTTCAAATGGAAAACAGAGAGGGATACTTCACGTCCTTCTTGTTGCTGTTCGCGCTTCCACTGTGGACCAGTACGTAGGAACGGAACCTCATGTCCATGTCGTCATGAAGTGAGTTCATCCCGACCATGCCCCCAGAACTGCACCCCAAGCGGGGCAAGAGATTCCCCTCCTTGAGCTTGGGAATCTCCTTGATTCGGTTCTCTTTCTGCAAGGAGGGGATGTGCGGTTTCTCTTAATCCACAGTGAGATAATATGTTATTACGTCGTTAATTTTTTTTGAGGTTTTGACAGCGAACTATGGATGTATCGAACGGTCGGACTTATTACTCCGTTTCTGGTACCCTTCCCCCCCTTTTCGCTTAGGAATCTTGGGACAGGAGCTGGAATGCTGATGGTTCCTCCATAATGTATTGCTGCCTTAGGGAAGAAATGTACTAGCCTGCTACCCCTCGCCTCACGGCAGACACCCCTCCGAATACCTGAGAGCGCTTACAGGCACGACACAGCTGGCTGCCCCCCGCACCCTCCTCTTCCTCCTCCTCCGGGAGCCGAGGCGAGGACTGCAGGGCTTGCCCGGGGGCCATGGAGAGAGCAGGCGGGAGAGGGCGCGGGCGGGCGGGCAGGCAGCATCTTTTCCCAGGGAGGCGCTGCAAAGCTAAAGCGCCACAGGAGGAGAGGAGGACGCACGTTCTGCCCTCCGCCGCGCCTGCCTGCCCTCGTCCCTCAGGTCCTGCCGTCGCCGCCCGCCGGGGCCATGGTGCCGCTGGAGCTGGAGGACAGGGACGCAGTGGCAGTACAACGTGCATTGAGGATGTGAGGTTACACTCCTGCCGGTTCTATTCATCATGCCCGTGCGTACAAACAAACAGGGGCAGAACCGAAATTAGATCATGTGACAACAACCGATTTCAACTCGGAAGCAACTTCAACTCAGCACGAGAATGGACGTGAAGTAACCGTCTAAAAATGCAACTGTGTTCTCAATTTAATAGAATGGATAATTCAACTACAGTGCTCTCATCTCTCCTAATTAAAATTAAGAATCATATTTCAAAATGCCTGATAAAATACAAACTCTAAAACTTGCAGGAAGAGATTCTAGCCAGAGAAATGAAAGTGCCCCCTTATCTTACTTCTAACTTAATTTCTAACATTGGTGGCATCTTTAAGAACTGCCTCAGCCCTACTTAAGTTGCATTGATATATGTACTAGAGATGGGCCAACCATCCCTATTAAAGGCCATGATTTGTTCACTATGTTACACCACCCATTGCTGTAAATATCAAAAAAAAAGTTATTCTTTTCCTGCAAGCATTTCAAGTCCCTTCAAATCCTTGTGTTTGTACCTCAATTGGCCTCAATTGGCCTTGTGTTTGTACATCCATTGCCTTGGCCTATGGGTGAAAAATAGCTTTCGGTACATACGGGTCATTAGGTATGTCCTTGCTGGTGGAGGTGTGAAGTGTTTTTAATTCATCATGGGAAGATGTGCATATGTAACGTGATATTTTCTGCTCTGAACTTCATGCCATAATGCATCATGACATTCCTTTTTTTAATTGGTCATTACCACATGTACTTTATTTATATCAACCGGCATCTCAGCATGTACAACAGAGAAGTATTTTGGGTAGTTAACAGAGATGGGCACGAAACAAAAAATGAAATGCTGTTTCATCGTTTTGTTAGGTAACAAATTACTTTGTTACATAATGAAACTGTAGGACACATTTTGTATTGTTTTGTAATGAAACACCATTTCCACACTCTAGAATGAAATGATTCATCCTAGAGGAATCAGTGGCAGGGGAGCTCAAGCTTCTCCCTGTAAGCCCCTGAAATTTGGAAAGATCTGGGGATCAGGGGGCTGAGTTATTAAGCTCCAAAGGGAAGGGGCTAGGGGGAAAAACTTCTTCCAATTGAATCCGGAAACCATAATAACCCCCCATGGGCAAGCAATTAGTGTCATGGCTTGGCTTCCAAATCCAATTAGAAAGATTTTTTTTCTAGGTATACCCCCTTTGGAGCTTAATAACTCAGCCTCCTGACCCCCAAACCTCTCCAAATTTGGGGGACTTACCTTGAATCGCTTGAGGAAGCTAACCCTGCCATTTCCATGCTGAAACATTGCTGTGATACATATTTTTGAGTACACACATTATGTACTCAAAATATGGATCACAGCCATATTTCAGCATGGAAATGGCAAGTTTAGCTTCCTCAAGTGATTCAAGGCAAATTTGGAGAGGTTTGGGGGTCAGATGGCTGAGTTATTAAGCTACAAACAGGGTGCTGGTGGTTAATAGAAAGAGTGTGCTCAAAAATGTATGTACTTGAGTGTGCTTGACAATGTATGTAATCAAAAATATGGATCACAGCCATCTTTCAGGATGGAAATGGCAGTGGTAGCTTCCTCAAGCTCTTCCCTGTAAGGCTCCAAAATTTGAAGGGTTTGGGGGTCAAGGGACTGAGTTATTAAGCTCTAAAGGGGTACCCCCAGGAAATAATCATTAAGCGCTTGAGGAAGCTCCCCACAGAGGGAGCTTCCTCAAGCACTGCCCTTAATTACAAAATGATTATTTCCTAGGGGCATGCCCTTTGGAGCTTAATAACTCAGCCTCCTGAATATGCACACATCAGCAATCTTGGCTTGAAATATGAAAACATTTATTGAAAAGTTGTTTTTCTAAAGCACAAATATTTATTTAGTATTAGATTACTTTTCTCCCTATAAGGGGATTCAAGGTGGCTCACAGCTTTAAAAACGAAGAATTAAAAACACAATAAATGATACATTCAAATAATCAAACTTATACTAGTCATTAAAATATGTTGATTTGTGAAAAAAAATGAAATCTTTATTTATTTATTTTATTGCTGGTCACTGACTGTAATAAAGTTTGATTGATATTTATTTATTTATTTATTTATTTATTTATTTATTTATTTATTTATTTATTTATTTGTTAGGCTTATATCCCACCCATCTTCCCAGGAGGGAACTCTGGGTGGCTTACAGTAAAAGTAGTAAAAACAAACAAAACAATAACAGAACACGAACGGTGGCATAATCCAAGCAGAGATGGCAACGGGCAAAAACAAACAAACAAACAAACAAACAAACAAACAAACAAACCTAAATAGAAAGGTCACCAAACGCCTCCCTGAACAGGTGGGTCTTCAGGACCTTTTTAAAGGTGGGCAGGGACTCATCTTAAAAAGCTCATCTTAAAAGGGGGCATTTGGGGACTCAGTTGTGATTGTTAAAAACCTGTCTGAAGAAGTGGAGGGCAACCTAACCCCTGAGGGAAAGCTTTCCATAATCTGGGAGCAGCCACTGAGAAGGTCTCATTAAACAGCTTCCTCTCTCACCTTGTCTCCATGTAGTTGGAACCGATGTTCATTTTGCTGACCCTCGTCCAGCCTCTCGGAAAGGATTGATCTTCACCAACTCACTGCTGGTCGCAAAGGTGGATAAGGTGCCATTTCTGAAAGGCTTAAGGAGAGAGAATCATCCTGCCTTTTCCACATTCAACCACCAGCACTGAAATCAAAAAGCACCAACATACAATTTATAATCGCACAAAGCTTACACAGTTTTCAGCCTTGGCCAAACTGACTTTTTTAAAGTGACCTGGCAGGCAACATAAAACAATGAAGGTTTATTTGGGATTGGGGGGAAAGCCCACTTCCTCTTAGCCTCCCAACCCTCTTTCCCAAACAAATAATGGGTAAGGAACCCTAAATAGCTGAGAACAATGTGCTGTGTTGTCTTTGAGTCCAATCAAGAGTCTCTATGAAAATTTTCTCCTGTCCTTTTTGGGCCCAACATCACACAGTTGATCTGTTTCCACTTAAAGGGGATAAAGGATACACAGAAGACCATTTTTTTTTTTTTGAGATCTAGCACCCAAAAGTTTCATGGAGTGCCCCCTAGTTCTAGTGTTGTGCAATAGAGAAAACAGTTTTTCCTTATTTACTTTGTCCACACCGTGTATGATTTGATAAACTTCAGGCAGGTAACCCCTTAGACACTGTCATTAAAGAATGAAGAGGCCCAGCCGTTGCAGCCTCAGATGGTAAGCAAAAGCAAAGCAAAGTGTTCTGCTTATATACCGCCCCATACCACTACAAGTGGTCTCTGGGCGGTTTTACAATTTTTATTACAGTGTGCAGGCTACACATTGGAAGGAAGGTGTTCCAGTCCCCTAATCATTCTGGTTGCCCTCCTCTGCACTTTTTCCATTTCCATAATATCCTTCCGGAGGTATGGTGACCAGAACTGTAGACAATACTCCAGCTGGGGGCTCATAGATGTATAAAAAGACAAAATGACACTTGCTGACTTATTTTCTCTACCCTTCTTAATGCACTTATATTTCAAAAGCACTTCTGGAATAATCTTCCACTCCAAAGCAAGAGATACAGAGTTTCTCAAATGCAATTGTTTCAGTTTCTCCTGGTGGAATTTACAGGAAATGGCGGGCCACCACTGTGGTCTGTGTCACCTAGGACAAACATAGATTTCATGCCTCAGAAGGCTGTGTGTTGAATAGTGCATAGTATTTTGTCATTTTGTTGCTTCCCATCCCCAGCATACCACCCAGGGCTCCCCCTGCCTTCCTCACCGCCAGTTGTGGCCCTGGGAGATGCTGTTCGTTTTATTAAAAACTTTCCACATCTAAAAGCAAACAATGGTTTTGGGGGTAAAATGTACTAAGCTTAATGGGGTATCTCAGGATTTCTTTGAGTCAAGACATGCCAAACCCCTGTTCAGGCTTCCTAATGCTTCAGTAGAGGACTGGGCTACCATCTACACTGTTCCTTTGTTCACTCAAAGGTAGCATGTGGCTCCATAGGTGAATATAGAATGTGTGGATGGATACATCTGACTGCAAAAAGATTATGATTTTGTCTTTCAAGATGGTGATCTTTTTTGACTGCCTCTGCCTGGAGAAAGGCACTCCAGAGTCTTTGATTCAGCTGAAGTAAACTAAGCTGACACTTCCCCTAAATGTCCCATGAAGATCTTTATCAGAATGTGAAAAAGAAGTCAAGAAGAAAATAGTGTCAGATTAACATAGATGTTATTTTACACTCTGACGCACTGTGGATATGGTGACAGATCTGAACTAAAGAGGAAAATTGCACAAGGATCAGGTGGATTTTTTTTTTTGAGAAGGCCCGGTTGTGAGTGATTTATTTCCAGGCCTCCCTAGGAGGGGCCACCTGAAGTGAGAGTGCCTGAGATATTCTGGCGGGTCAGGCCTTAGTTGACCCCTGGAAGCTCCACTCTGTCAGGTACTCAGGTCCCAAGACATGGAGGGTTTGTAAGTAAAAACCAGTATCTTGAACCTTATTCGGGATGCAACGGGCATCAAATGCAAATGAGCCAGAACTGGGGCGAAGCGGTCATATCTGGCCACTGCGTTTTTACCCGCTGTAGTCTCCAAATAAGGGTCAAGGGCAATCCCACGTAGAGAGTGATGCAATAATCTATCCTTGAGATCACAAGCACCTGCACAACTGTTCTCAAGGAGGTCTTGTCCAGGTACGAGCAGATCTTGGTGATCTGCCGAAGATGGAAAAAGGTGGACTTGGAGATGGCCATCACCTGGGCTTCCAGAGATAAGGTGAGATCTAAGACCATGCCGAGATTCCTAACTCTCTCTGCCAGCTGAAGGGTAATACCCTACAGACTAGGGAGAAGGTCACTGTACCCGGCAGAGGACACCCGAAAGAACATAACCTTGGTTTTCTCTGGGTTGGGTCTGAGTTCTGGTCCATTCCATGACCACATCCAGGTAAGAGTCAAGGGTCTGCACCTCCTCCACTGCAGAGGTGGTAAAGGAGAGATAGAACTGTGTGTCATCAGCATACTGATGACAGCAAACTCTAAATTCCCTAATGACCTCAGCCAGGGGCCTCATATAGATGTTAAAAAGCATGGGGGAGATTGCTGACCCCTTCAGCATTGCACAAGTGAGCGTCCAAGGAGCCAACAACTCTTTCCCCAGCTTAACACATTGGGATGGCCAACAAGGAAGGCCCAGAGCCAGCTAAAAGCTGTGGCTCCAATCTCCACCTCGGATAGCCTACCCAGGAGGTATCAAAGGCCACTGAGAGATCCAGGAGGACCAACAAGGTATAGCAACCCCTGTCAGCCCCTCTGAGGAGCTCATATTGCAGCACTACCAGGGTGGTCTCAGTCCCCCAACACAGTCTAAACCTGGACTGGAATGGATCCAGGATGAAATCCTCCACCAGGAACATCTGGAGGCAGCAACCTTCTCAATAACCTTGCCCAAGATAGGAACATTGGCAATTGGTCAATAATTGGACAGATCGTCTGATGCCAAGCCAAGTTTCTTTAGAGTGGGCTTCACCACTCTCCTTCAGGTGAGAGGGAAAAATCCCTTCCCTGAAGGATGCAGTGGAAATAACAGAAGCCCACTCTGGCATGCTCCCTCCAGCAGATTGAATAAGCCAAGACAGGCAAGGGACGAATGGGGAAGCTGCTGGCCTACAATGGGCCAATGCCCTAGAGCAGTGATGGCAAACCTTTTAGCGACCAAGTGCCCAAACTGCGATTCAGAACCCATGTTTTGTTTTGTTTTGTTTTTTTGTTTGCAAAGTGCCAGTACAGACATTTAACCTGAATACAGGTGGCTGTGAAGGGTCGATGTCGGGTGCCCACAGAAAGGGCTCCGAGTGCCACCTTTGGCACCCATGCCATAGGTTCGCCAACACTGCCCTAGAGGTCTCGGCTGACAATACAGGCCCAAACTCAGCCAGATGAGGGGACTAAAGGGGTTCAGTGCTTGGGATGCTCAAGTGGAGGTTAGAGCAACTGGAGTCTAGACCGGTTTGGAGGACCTCAATTTTGGATCTAAAGAAGTCTGCAAATGACTCACTAGTGAAATCACTAGGAGGAGGCCCAGACTAACCAGGGTTGGTGAGGTCTCAAACCAACCAGAACAATTCTGCCTGGCAGTTCGAGGCCTCGGGGATTCTCAGGGAGGCATAACATATTTTAGCCTCCCTGACCGCCCAAACACAGTGCCTGGTCAGTTAACGGACGGCAGCCCAATTAAATGCCCACCAAATAATGCTTGTTTTAGCCTTTCCCTCTATAAACAACAACAACTTTAGCTGGTAAATAGATATAACTCTGTAAGTGACAATTTTGTAGAATGACTGCCTTGTGAGTCCAATTGTGTGTGAATTCTTCAATAGAAAGATAGGCCTGGTCCTGGACCTGTGATTGAACACCACATATTTCATGTACAGGGGAGACTTCTACAGACAGAAGCATGGTTGTACTATAGGTTTCCCAGTGTCACCAATTGTTGTGAACCTATACATAGAAGAAGTGGAGAAGAAGGCACTCAACACCTTCCCAGGAATGACACCATCCTACTGGTTCAGGTATCTAGATGATACCTGGGTGAAAATCAAGACTCAGAAAGCACATGCAGAGATGGGCACGAAATGAAGTTTTTTTAATTCCATTTTTCGTTATTTGTTTTGTTAACAACCCTAGGGATAAATTTACCACAAACCGAACAGAACCAAGAGTTTTTTTCCGGTTAGGTTCGGTTCGGTTCGTTAATAGGGAGCGGCGGAGCCAGAGAGGTCTCCTACCTGTACCTGCCTGGTGCTGGTCCGCGGAAAAGCCGACTGCCGCGCTCCGGCCATGTGGTTGGCAGTAAAACACAAATAAAGATTAAGAAATAAAAAATAAAAAATAAAAAGGAGCTCCAACTGGGCCCCAGGGGTGGCCTGGTTGGCACCCTAAAATCTGAAAAAAAATGATTTAAAAAATCCCAGCACCGACAGGGCCTCAGGGGCCGCACTGTAGGTGCTGAAAGGAAGGGGGGAAAACAAAATAAAAGGAAACCTGGAAGTAAAAAAACGGTTCTGGTGGAGGCACTCGAGGAGGAGGGACTGCGGCAGGAAGGACTTCTTGGCTTTCTCCTCCTCCATTGGAAGGTGACCGGCTGTGTCTTGAAGCGCGAGCACGACTGGCGGGCTCGGCGCAGCTTGCCCTTGGATGCCTTGGACACCAGCTGGCTTGTCGGTGGTGGCAGCGGCAGCGCCTGCCATAAGGTTGGCTTGAGGTGAGGACATGAGACAGCAACAAGGCACCTGTGAGAGAGGGGGATCACCCCTGTCAGAGGAGCCACTGCCTGCCTTGTAGGTGCTCTGGCGAAGGCTCCTGGCTGGTCACGTTTCCCCGCTTCAGGGGAGAATCTGAGGCTGGAAAAAGCACGTGAAAACTGCCGGAGGGTGTGTGTGTGAGGTGGAGACAGCACTAAGGCCTGTGGAAATCCAAAGTGGGCCTTCAACAAAGCAGGGTGCTGACCCTGAAGAACAATGGATCAGCCTGAGACCCAGACCTGATGGAAGATCCTGGTAATTCCCTACATGGCTGGAGTGTCTGAGAAGCTTAAAAGGATTTTTGGGAAACACCACATCTCTGTTTACTTCAAACTCACCAACACACTAAGGCAGGGACTTGTCCACCCAAAGGACCCAACACCAAAATACAAAAGAAGCAATATTGTATACGCGGTCCAATGCAGTGACGAGTGTGCAGACCTCTACATTGGAGAAACTAAACAGCCATTAAACAGGAGGATGGCCCAACATAGGAGGGGCAACAGCTCAGGACCAGAATCAGCAGTACACCTCCACTTGAAGGACAAAGGGCATTCATTAGGAGAAGATAGGTGGACAGGGAAGCCATTCATGTGAGTATTGAAAACCCCTCTCTCAACAGAGGTGGGAGGCTCAGCACAGTCTATCTGTTACTTATCATGCTGTGATTTCAACAATACCAGACAAATAAAAATACTTCACACCTCCACCGCCAAGGCCATAGCTAATGACCCATCTGTTATGGGTTTCAGCACTTTAGGCCATTGTCCACCGAATGGCCTATTAAGGCTGTTGTCCACCTAACAAGCCTATTCAGGCTTTTATGAGCCTATTTCATACCATGGTGACATGAGGTCAAAGTGAACTATAAAATGGAGGACTCACAACTAGCTTTCCTCAGACTGACAAAGCTGTTTGGATGAGCAGCAAAATATTTTCGTCTCTCAAGAAAAGAAGTCCAGTCGGCATGACTTAACCTCCAGATAAACTCACCTGGATGACTGAGAATCTTCACAGACATATCTTCAGTAGAGACCCTGGGGGACCAAAGGTCCCTTATTAATGCAAAGGTTAGCCACCTAGAGTGCCTTTTTGACAGAAAGACAGGATAGAAATAAAGTGAATAAAATAATAAGTAAGCTGATGCTTTGAACTAGTCATCCAAAGGATATCTACAAGATGATCTGGGGCAGGCCAGGTCCTCTGGGCTCCTGACTGGCATGACAAGAACATTTCTTGAACTGTTTCACATGTAAAAATAATAAACCACAAAAAAGGAGACTCAAAGCATTTCCTGTCTTTCCCCGCATATATATATATTATCAGCATTCATACTTGATTAGAAAAATATCTCAGATAGCAGCATCTTGGGGACCCATGTTGGGGACCCTTTGAGAAGCCACACCCTGCTACCATAATCTACAAGAGCCAGGGATCGTCTTAATGGTATGGAAGAGTAGGACTTTCAAGAGGAGAGATAATTAGGTCAAACAAATTATGTCTGCTCTTGGGGGTGCAGGTGAGCTGGAGCCCAAAGGCTGTTTTCCAAAATCAAATAATCAGTTATAGAATAAATGAGTTTGAAGGGAGCTTTATCAAGTCCACCCCCTGCTCATTGTAGGAACCCAAGTCAAAGCAGAGCTGACAGAGGATGGTCTACATTTCTTTTGAATGTCTCCAGTGCTAGAGCACTCACCACCTCCCAAGGTAATTGGTTCAACTGTCTACTCTAACAGCTATGAAGTTCTTTCTGATGTTCAGCCTAAATCGGCTTTCCTGTAACTTGAGCCCATTATTAAGTGTCCTGCACTCTCAGAATATCGAGAACAGGTCCTGCCCTTCCACTATATGACTATATAGTACTGTATTTGAAAAGGGCTATCATATCTCCGCTTGGGCTATACTTTGATTAAGGCATCCTAATTTCACATTTGGTTTTGGTTTTTTTGCAGCCACATCACACTGTTGGCTCATATTCAGCTTTTCGTATACAACAATTCTAAGATCCTTATCACATGCCCCCAAGTGTCCCCCATCTTGTAACTATGCATAGAGTCACCCCAGCCCTCAATGTGTGTAGATCTTTCTTGGTATCCCTGTTGAATTTCATTCATGCAGCCATGAAGATGATGCTGGTAGGAGAAAACCTAAGAAGAGTCCAGCTTCCTGTATCTCACAGTGGCCACACCAAATGCGTCCGGGAGTGCACAAGACTATCTGTCTCTTCATACCACTCCCCTGCATCTGGTCCTTAAAATACCCTGGTTTTAAGCCTGGAGATTACACATCTCCATCATGGTTTGTAACCTGTGATGGACTTCTTCTCCAGGAATCTGTCCAATTCCCTTTTGAAGGCATCCAGGCTAGATGCTATCACCACATTTTGTGGCAGGGAGTTCCACAAAAAATATTTTCTTTTGTCTGTTCTCATTCTCCCAGCCCTCAATTTGAGTGTATGTCTCCTAGTTCTGGTACTTTGTGAGAGGGAGAAGAGCGTCCCTCTATCCACTTTGCTCATGCTCTTCATTATTTTGTACGTCTCAATCTTATCTCCCCTCAGACACCTTTTTACCATACTAAAGAGCTCCAAATGTTTTAGCCTTTCCTCATAAGGAAGGTCCCCCAGCCCAGTAATCATTTTAGTCACTCTCTTCTGCACCTTTTCCAGTTTCACTGTCTTTTTTTGAGATGCAGTGACCAGAATTGTACACAATACTCCAGGTGCGTCCTTACTATTGTTTTGTACATTATAATGTTGGCTGTTTTATTTTCAATCCCCTTTTTGATAATCCCCAGCTGGAACTGGCCTTCTTCACTGCTGCCACACATTGGGTAGACATCTTCATTCAGCTGTCCACCAACACACCAAGATCTCTTTCCTGATCTGTCACGGATAGCTCAGAGCAAATGTGATGAGGCATATTTATGAGGAAAAACTGGTTAACTATAGACACTTTGAAACAGCTGAACATCATGAGGAGTGAACTAGAAGAAAACCTTGATATCAAAAGTAAAGGTTTGCAGTTATTTACTTGTCCAAAGAACAGATATATGTATGGATTTCTGCCTTTCACCATTTGCAGTCATTTTAACTATAAGTGAAAGGCAGCTGTGAGGCTCAAGCAGATCACAATCAGGCTTATAAAATGGGCATCCTGGTTCTGGAAGGATGGAGAATGGAATTCAATAACTTTTGAGTTTATTGACATGACTGAAAGAAAAGAACAACCAAGAATGGAAAAGCAAATGTTCTGTTAAACAAGTTGTACATCTGTATGTACTTGGCTTGACATCCCTCTATTCCATAAAGGTCATGTTGGCACAGCAGGGCTACATCTGTTGAGTTATCTAGTGCATAATGGAGAATATGCCTGTCCATTTATTCTGTTAAACTGATTATGATGTGCTGAATGTGGAGCTAATGGCAAGGAGTTCAATTAGAGCCAGAAGAGACAACTTATGTGGCCTATGCCAAGCTTCACAGCCCAAGATCAAGCATTCTACACCTAGAAATACCTGGAAAAGGTCATCATAAGTTGACCTGATGGCACATGATTATTAGTGTTAGAATTGCTGTAAATAAAAAGATTTGTGAATTGTGTTGATTGTGGGACTGTACGTGTAATGTCTGTAAATCAACATGCAAACCAACACCCAAAATTTACTACAGCAAAGGTTGCTTTAAATAATTCAGTTGTGTAAAATGAGATTTAGCCATCATGCACCTTCTGCTGGAACAGAGAGGTATATACAGGGTGGAGAGCCAAAGAAGATTTTGGAAATATAAGAATTTTTGGCTTAAGCTTCTAGACTTCCTAGTCAGAATGGATACTGATCATTTTCTGGGATTTGTGAGCTGGATTTTTTTATATAAAACTCTGATACTTACATGGGGATGCTATGATTATTTTGCATAGCCCATAGAAATGGTACCGCTAGCCAAAAAAGCAGTAGTTACAGAAAATTTATGAAATTTATGAAAGCCTGCTATATTGTGGGGTTTGTTTGAATACCAATCATCTCTCTTGACAGCATGGTTAGAAAGTATTGCATATTAAAAAAAACCTGCCACATAGCAATTTGGACAACTAATTTTTGACAACCTACCATTTTTGGCACTGGAAAGGCCTTTTAAGAGCTCAGAGGGGGGCAATGGATATTAGTTAGAGACAGATGGCAAATTTTGAGATAAACAATGAAACAACAGATCAAACAACTTGTGTATTATTGTTTGAACAAAATATTATGAAACGACAATACCAAAATTCCTACATTGATCAGTGTGAACAAGAGCTATTTTTTAATTTGAACTATTTCCTTCAAAAGGCAAAGAATTTCAGAGGCTAAGTATGTAATTGAACAAAAACAACTTTTTTCAAATGGGAACTTTAACTGTGTTGTTGACATTGAAATATTGTAAATCGATCCAAAAATATTATATGGAGCTGACAAAAGAGAAGACAAAGATAAGCACTGGTGTGTGAACAAATGAACAAAAGAGGGAGTGAAAATGAAATTGGAGGGCTGAATAAAAGAAACAGAAATATATACTGCACAGACAACCACAAACATACATACACTCAGAGAGAGAGAGAGAGAGAGAGAGAGAGAGAGAGAGAGAGAGACTGCATTGTGGCAAATGAATGAATAAGCAAGAGAGAGAAAGGCCAATACTTCACGTCCTTCTTGTTGCTGTTCGCGCTTCCACTGTGGACTGGTACGTAGGAACGGAACCTCACATCCATGTTGTCATGAAGCAAGTTTGTCCCGACCACGCCCCCAGAACTGAGCTCGGGAATCTCCTTGATTCGCTTCTCTTTCTGCAAGGAGGGGACGTGCGGTTTCTCTTAATCCACAGCGAGATATGTTATTATGTTGTTAAATTTTTTGGAGGTTTTGACAGCGAACTATGGATGTATCGAATCTTTGGACTTATTACTCCATTTCTGGTACCCTTCCCCCCCTTTTCGCTTAGGAATCTTGGGACAGGAGCTGGAATGCTGATGGTTCCTCCGTAATGTACTGCTGCCTTAGGGAAGAAATGTACTAGTCTGCCCCCCTCACCTCATGGCAGACACCCCCCCCCGAATACCTGAGAGGGCTTGCAGGCATGATGCGGCTGGCTGGCCCCACACCCTCCTCTTCCTCCTCCTCCTCCGGGAGCCGAGGCGAGGACTGCAGGGCTTGCCCAGGTGCCGTGGAGAGAGCAAGGGGGAGAGGGCACGGGCAGGCGGGCGGGCGGCGTCTTTTCCCAGGGAGGCACTGCAAAGCTAAAGCACCGCAGGAGGAGAGGAGGACATGCGTTCTGCCATCCGGCGCGCCTCCCCGGAGGACCGGGACACAGCGGGAGTACAATGCGCATCGAGGACATGAGGTTACAGTCCTGCCGGTTCCATTCATCATGCCCGTACGTACAAACAAACAGGGGAAGAACCGGAATTAGATCACATGACAACAACCGATTTCAACCCGGAACCAACTTCAACTCAGCACGAGGATGGACGTGAAGTAACCTTCAAAGAGAGAGAGAGATCTTAAGATATAATGGGCATACAGTAACGATATGGCGGTTACTTCACATCCTTCTTTGTTCCACAACTAGTTTTTTTACCATGACAGAATTGGTCGCGATCACATGTTTTTTTCCCTGTTTCAGTGTTCCCATGGTCGTGTGACAAGTGTTACTTCACAGTCTTGTACCGTGACAAACACTCAATTTGTCTAGCTTCCTTTTTCTTTTTTGGGGAGGCTTAAAATTCTTTTTTGATATTTTGCTTCTGAAAAGTCAAAATAAAAAGCCCCTGGACACAGTTTTCTGAGATAAATGGATGGTTTTTTTTTTTGTTTTTTTTTTGCGTGACAGTTGTTACTACATGGTGTCTTATCTTGGAACAGAAAGCAGGAACAAAGAGTCACAAGGGAAAACCCTACCCCAGTACCAGGTACAGTTTTGTTGCGTTTAGCACCTGTTACGGGGGTGTGGTTGAGATAAATTTCAGTAGTTGCATAACGGACATGAAGTAACATTTTTTTTTTTGTAACAGAGACAAAATGGACATGAAGTAACTGCCTTTGTTAGACTTTAGTGCTTGGGGATATTTATGCAATGTTATGTGCCTCTCTTTTATGCCTCTGAGACTGTGCTGTGTAACACAGTATTGGACTCTGACTCAGGAAATATTATTCAAATTTGTGTAAGAAGATTTATTTATTTATTTTTTAATTTAACTCATCTCTGAATGTTTGTAGAGAGGGCTTTGACTGCTGAATTTCAGAAACACAAAAAGTAAGACACTCACTAAGAAGGAAACTGACAAGCCATGTCACCATGTGAACTGGCTAAAACTGAGGAGAAGGAGGCCTTAGATAGTCTATTCATGACAGGGCACACCCACTTCCCTTAAATAACAGATTCCATTCCTCAGGTGTCTTCCATGCACACCTATGCCCATGAACAGCAGCCAGTGTTAGCCGGGGCTAGAGTTGGGTGCTGAGCTTATCCAGCTGCCCTCTACAGAGCCTGCTAGTGGCCTCTTGTTTGTTATCTGTGAATATTCTCAGTCATCCAGATGAGTTTATCTGGAAGTTGAGTCATAGCAATCAGCTTTCTTTTCTTGAGAAATTGAAAGGTTTCGCTGCTCATCCAAACAGCTTCATCAGTTTGTAGAAATTTTGTTTCTGGATTTTTTCCCCTTCAGAATATGCTTTTGTTTCCCTCCTTTTTGCCCAATCCTTGAATTTCTACAGTCTCTTTTTGATTAAGGAAGACTCTGTGTCTATCATGCTAAGGATTTTCCCATTTTTCTTGAACTCGACTGCTTGCAAATGCAGATATTTAATAATATTTTGTTATAATAATATTTTATTTTTCATAGAAAGAAAATTTCCAGGGGAAATTTTTCTGACTTTTTTTTTCCAGATCAGTGGAATTCAGATGCAGTCAAACTGACAGAAGCATAATTGAAATCAATATGAATTTAACCATATTTATTAACTGACTTGCTTGTCCTCATCAGCATTTAAGCCAAAGCATCCCGGCTTTACTGAAGTTTGCAAAATGCATCTTTGTTTGTTGCACTCATAAATGTAACTCCAGTGTACAACTAACTAAGCAAAATGGTTCAAGTGGTTTTATCTCCCCCCTCCCATGCTGCTTTGTTTCAATTCTGACCTGATTTGATCCGGGGTCACATCCCCATTTGTGTCTTCTTGGACAAGTCATGCTCTCTGAGCCTTGCTTGTTTTAATGATAAAGTGGGGAGAAGTTAAGCAATATAATGGTTGCCTTGAGCCTCCTGAGAAAGGGTGAGATGTAAATGTCACAGAAGATGATATACAGCAGGGCTGTTCAACTTTGAACTGGTCAAGGTCTACTTTTTCCAGCCCAAAGTGTCTGAGGGCTACTACACTAAAACCTCTGCTTACGAATATTATCCATTCCGAGCACATGCTCATAAGTAAAAACTTTTGTAAGTACAGCAGCAGTTTCCCATAGGAACGCATTGAAAACCAATTAATCTGTTTTGGAGGGAATAGATTTCAATGCATCGTGGCCCTTGAACTGCCCAACTAGGCTGAGACAGTGGGCTGGCCGACCCAGAACTTTGCTGGGGCAGTGGTGGTCCTTGGGATGAGGGAGGGAGGGGTGGAGAACTTATCCCCTCACTTCTTTATTGGTGGCCGGTGGGCTACTTTTGAACCCTTCGCGGGCTACCAGTAGCCTGTGGTCTACCTGTTGGGCAGGCCTGATATATAGTATGTAAATGAATATAAAATGAAATAAATAATGTTCTACACAAAATGTGAACATGTTATGACTATGATGTAAGCCTCTATCAATGGGCGTGGACAGAGACAGAAGTTCATCATGATGTGGAAACTGAACAGTCATTATTTAGAATGCCAACCATCCATTTATGTGGAAGCAATAAAGGTATTCCAATGGTATTTCCTATGGGGATGCAGATATTTTTTATGCTTCCTCAGAACTTCAAGCATACTTTAGAATGTTTTTCACCTCTGGTCAATTTCACAATTATTATCATTCTTTTTTTTTGTGGGGTGGAATACTCCAAACTTATTTTTAGTTATTAAAACATTTATCTTAATTCTTGGCATTCTTGTTATTAAACCGGATGCATTGTTTAATCTATGGGAAAGCAGGTCCTCATGGACTGAGTATATTTTGTATTACTAATGGAAATGTTATGTTTTACATTTCACTGTCATGCTGCTTTTGAGTGCTCACCTTAAATGTTTCCATTGTAGCTTTTCTGTCATTTTGCATTATACTCTGCAAGTTCATGAGGTACTTGCATACCCATCTTCCTTTATGCATCCATTATGGCTATGTTGAGTGTTCTCTAATTGCAGTTTTTAGGTTGAAAATAGAGATGGGCACGACTTAGCGGAATTCCCGTTTCCGTTTCCGTTACTCGTTTCCGTTATGGAACGGAAACGGTAACGGGAATTACTCCGCCAGAACTCGAACTCGAACTGACTAAAGAATAATTGGGTCTGATTTGTCGTGGTCGTTCCTGGCATCGCGGCCATCCCGTGATGCCAAGCGGCACAGAAAAAAAGTTTTTTTTTTTAAAAAAAAACCGATTCCCGGCCAAAAAGCCGGCGAAAATATGCCTGCCTGAGTGAGGGCTCAGGGCACCTACCGGAG
>JAHTLZ010000129.1:92802047-92829920 GCA_023846285.1 Phrynocephalus versicolor
AAGTGAGAGTGCCTGAGATATTCTGGCGGGTCAGGCCTTAGTTGACCTCTGGAAGCTCCGCTCTGTCAGGTACTCAGGTCCCAAGACATGGAGGGTTTGTAAGTAAAAACCAGTATTTTGAACCTTATTCGGGATGCAACGGGCATCAAATGCAAATGAGCCAGAACTGGGGTGATGCGGTCATATCTGGCCACTGCGTTTTTACCCGCTGTAGTCTCCAAATAAGGGTCAAGGGCAATCCCACGTAGAGAGTGATGCAATAATCTATCCTTGAGATCACAAGCACCTGCACAACTGTTCTCAAGGAGGTCTTGTCCAGGTACAAGCGGATCTTGGTGATCTGCCGAAGATGGAAAAAGGTGGACTTGGAGATGGCCATCACCTGGGCTTCCAGAGATAAGGCCAGATCTAAGACTATGCTGAGATTCCTAACTCTGTCTGCCAGCTGAAGGGTAATACCCTCCAGACTAGGGAGAAGGTCACTGTACCCGGCAGAGGACACCCCAAAGAACATAACCTTGGTTTTCTCTGGGTTTTGTCTGAGCCTGTTAGTTCTGGTCCATTCCATGACCACATCCAGATAAGAGTCAAGGGTCTGCACCTCCTCCACTGCAGAGGTGGTAAAGGAGAGATAGAGCTGTGTGTCATCAGCATATTGATGACAGCAAACTCTAAATTCCCTAATGACCTCAGCCAGGGGCCTCATATAGATGTTAAAAAGCATGGGGGAGATTGCTGACCCCTTCAGCATTGCACAAGTGAGCGTCCAAGGAGCCAACAACTCTTTCCCCAGCTTAACACATTGGGATGGCCAACAAGGAAGGCCCAGAGCCAGCTAAAAGCTGTGGCTCTAATCTCCACCTCAGATAGCCTACCCAGGTGGTATCAAAGGCCACTGAGAGATCCAGGAGGACCAACAAGGTATAGCAACCCCTGTCAGCCCCTCTGAGGAGGTCATATTGCAGCACTACGAGGGCGGTCTCAGTCCCCCAACACAGTCTGAACTTGGACTGGAATGGATCCAGGATGAAATCCTCCACCAGGAACATCTGGAGGCAGCAACCCTCTCAATAACCTTGCCCAAGATAGGAACATTGGCAATCGGTCAATAATTGGACAGATCGTCCGATGCCAAGTCAAGTTTCTTTAGAGTGGTCTTTACCACTCTCTCCTTCAGGTGAGAGGGAAAAATCCCTTCCCTGAAGGATGCAGTGGAAATAACAGAAGCCCACTCTGGCATGCTCCCTCCAGCAGATTGAATAAGCCAAGACAGGCAAGGGATGAATGGGGAAGCTGCTGGCCTACAATGGGCCAATGCCCTAGAGCAGTGATGGCAAACCTTTTAGCGACCAAGTGCCCAAACTGCGATTCAGAACCCATGTTTTTTTTTGTTTTTTTTTTTTGTTTGCGAAGTGCCAGTACAGACATTTAACCTGAATACAGGTGGCTGTGAAGGGTCGATGTCGGGTGCCCACAGAAAGGGCTCCGAGTGCCACCTTTGGCACCCATGCCATAGGTTCGCCAACACTGCCCTAGAGGTCTCGGCTGACAATACAAGCCCAAACTCAGCCAGACGAGGGGACTGAAGGGGTTCAGTGCTTGGGATACTCAAGGGGAGGTTAGAGCAACTGGAGTCTAGACCGGTTTGGATGACCTCAATTTTGGATCTAAAGAAGTCTGCAAATGACTTCACTAGTGAAATCACTAGGAGGAGGCCCAGACTAACCAGGGTTGGTGAGGTCTCAAACCAACCAGAACAATTCTGCCTGGCAGTTCGAGGCCTCAGGCATTCTCAGGGAGGCATAACATATTTTAGCCTCCCTGACCGCCCAAACATAGTGCCTGGTCAGTTAACGAATGGCAACCCAATTAAATGCCAACCGAATAATGCTTGTTTTAGCCTTTCCCTCTATAAACAACAACAACTTTAGCTGGTAAATAGATATAACTCTGTGACAATTTTGAAGAATGACTGCCTTATGAGTCCAATTGTGTGTGAATTCTTCAATAGAAAGATAGGCCTGCTCCTGGACCTGTGATTGAACACCACATATTTCATGTACAGAGGAGACTTCTACAGACAGAAGCATGGTTGTACTATAGGTTTCCCAGTGTCACCAATTGTTGTGAACCTATACATAGAAGAAGTGGAGAACAAGGCACTCAACACCTTCCCAGGAATGACACCATCCTACTGGTTCAGGTATGTAGATGATACCTGGGTGAAAATCAAGACTCAGAAAGCACATGAAGTGTTTTTAATTCCATTTTTTGTTATTCATTTTGTTAACAACCCTAGGGATAAATTTACCACGAACTGAACAGAACCAAGATTTTTTTTCCGGTTAGGTTCAGTTTGTTAATAGGGAGTGGCAGAGCCAGAGATGTCTCCTACCTGTACTTGCCTGGTGTTGGTTCAGGGAAAAGCCGACTGCCGCGCTCTGGCCATGTGGTTGACAGTAACAAACAAATAAAGATTAAAAAAAATAAAAAATAAAAAGGAGTGCCAACTGGGCCCCAGGGGTGGCCTGGTTGGCACCCTAAAATCTGAAAAAAATGATTTAAAAAATCCCAGCGCCGACAGGGCCTCAGGGGCCGCACTGTAGGTGCTGAAAGAAAGGGGGGAAAACAAAATAAAAGGAAACCCAGAAGTAAAAAAAAAACGGTTCTGGCAGAGGCACTTGAGGAGGAGAGACTGCTGCAGGAAGGACTTCTTGGGTTCCTCCTCCTCCATCGGAAGGTGACCGGCTGTGTCTTGAAGCGCGAGTGCAACTGGCGGGCTCGGCGCAGCTTGCCCTTGGATGCCTTGGACACTGGCTGGCTTGTCGGTGGTGGCGGTGGCAGCGCCTGCCATAAAGCTGGCTTGAGGTGAGGACATGAGATGGCAACAAGGCACCTGCCCCTCCCCGGGAGTGAGAGAGGGGGATCACCCCTGTCAGAGGAGCCGCTGCCTGCCTTGTAGGTGCGCTGGCAAAGGCTCCAGGCTGGTCGCGTTTCCCCACTTCAGGGGAGAATCTGAGGCTGGAAAAAGCATGTGAAAACTGCCGGAGGGTGTGTGTGTGAGGTGGAGGATCGCCCCTGTTGCACGCCTCAGCCTCAATAGCACAAAGAGGAATCCGTGCCCAGCTTCAGCACCTGGAAAAGTCCCTGCAGCCACTGCTGGCTGACTCTGCTGATGCCTTGATGCTGCTAGTCAAGTCTGTGCAGTTGTCAAGTTGTCAACTTTTTTAAAATATTTAATGTTTCTGGGAGATGTGGAACGCCCACACACAACAAAGCGGTAAAAACAATTAACAAACTCCCAAACCAACAAAATGAATTTTTAATTTTTTTTTCACGAAAAATGAAAATGAACTGAACCAACCCCCACAAGGAAAAACAAAAAAACCGAAACATCATTTTTTTCTATTCATGCCCATCTCTAAACACAGGGCATTGCAGACCACATCAATGCAGTGGACCCTAATATTAAGTTCACTAGGGAAGATACCCATGTCCACAGGCTGGCTTTCCTGGATTGTGCAGTCATCTTCAGACCCAACCACAGCCTGGGAGTAGAAGTTTACAGGAAACCCACCCACACAGATCAGTATTTACTGTTTGACTCCCACCATCCATTACAACACAAATTGGGAGTCATCAGGACCGTAAACCACAGAGCAGAGAGTATCCCCACCTCCAAAGAAGCCAAGAAGGAGGAGGACGGGCACCTGAAGACAGCACTAAGGCCTGTGGAAATCCAAAGTGGGCCTTCAACAAAGCAGGGTGCCGACCCTGAAGAACAATGGATCAGCCTGAGACCCAGACCTGATGGAAGATCCTGGTCATTCCCTACATGGCTGGAGTGTCTGAGAAGCTTAAAAGGATTTTTGGGAAATACCACATCTCTGTTTACTTCAAACTCACCAACATACTAAGGCAGAGACTTGTCCACCCAAAGGACCCAACACCAAAATACAAAAGAAGCAATATTGTATACACGGTCCAATGCATTGATGAGTGTGCAGACCTCTACATTGGAGAAACTAAACAGCCATTAAACAGGAGGATGGCCCAACATAGGAGGGGCAACACTGAGCCTCGTGGCGCAGTGGTTAAATGCCTGTACTGCAGGTAAAACTGTGCTCACGACCTGGGTTCAATCCCCGGTAGCAGGCTCAAGGTTCACTCAGCCTTCCATCCTTCCGAGGTCGGTAAAATGAGTACCCAGCTTGCTGGGGGGGGGCAATGTGTAGCCTGCACACTGTAATTAAAAAAAAAAAATTGTAAACCGCCCAGAGACCACTTGTAGTGGTATGGGGCGGTATATAAGCAGAACACTTTAGCTCAGGACCAGAATCAGCAGTACACCTCCACTTGAAGGACAAAGGGCATTCATTAGGAGAAGATAGGTGGTCAGGGAAGCCATTCATGTGAGTATTGAAAACCCCTCTCTCAACAGAGGTGGGAGGCTCAGCACAGTCTATCTGTTACTTATCATGCTGTGATTTCAACAATACCCAGACAAATAAAAATACTTCAAACCTCCACCGCCAAGGCCATAGCTAATGACCCGTACTTTATGGGTTTCAGCACTTTAGGCCATTGTCCACCTAATGTCCTATTAAGGCTGTTGTCCACCTAACAAGCCTATTCGGGCTTTTATGAGCCTATTTCAGACCATGGTGACATGAGGTCAAAGTGAACTATAAAATGGAGGACTCACAACTAGCTTTCCTCAGACTGACAAAGCTGTTTGGATGAGCAGCAAAATATTTTAGTCTCTCAAGAAAAGAAGTCCAGTCGGCATGATTCAACCTCCAGATAAACTCACCTGGATGACTGAGAATCTTCACAGACATATCTTCAGTAGAGACCCTGGGGGACCAAAGGTCCCTTATTAATGCAAAGGTTAGCCACCTAGAGTGCCTTTTTGACAGAAAGACAGGATAGAAATCAAGTGAATAAAATAATAAGTAAGCTGATGCTTTGAACTAGTCATCCAAAGGATATCTACAAGATGATCTGGGGCAGGCCAGATCCTCTGGGCTCCTGACTGGCATGACAAGAACATTTCTTGAACTGTTTCACATGTAAAAATAATAAACCACAAAATAAAGGAGACTCAAAGCATTTCCTGCCTTTCCCCGCATATATATATTATCAGCATTCATACTTGATTAGAAAAATATCTCAGATAGCAGCATCTTGGGGACCCATGTTGGGGACCCTTTGAGAAGCCACACCCTGCTACCATAATCTACAAGAGCCGGGGATCATCTTAATGGTATGGAAGAGTAGGACTTTCAAGAGGAGAGATAATTAGGTCAAACAAATTCTGTCTGCTCTTGGGGGTGCAGGTGAGCTGGAGCCCAAAGGCTGTTTTCCAAAATCAAATAACCAGTTATAGAATAAATGAGTTTGAAGGGAGCTTTATCAAGTCCACCCCCTGCTCATTGTAGGAACCCAAGTCAAAGCAGAGCTGACAGAGGATGGTCTAAATTTCTTTTGAATGTCTCCAGTGCTAGAGTACTCACCACCTCCCAAGGTAATTGGTTCAACTGTCCACTCTAACAGCTATGAGGTTCTTTCTGATGTTCAGCCTAAATCTACTTTCCTGTAACTTGAGCCCATTATTAAGTGTCCTGCACTCTCAGAATATCGAGAACAGGTCCTGCCCTTCCACTATATGACTATTTAGTACTGTATTTGAAAAGGGCTATCATATCTCCGCTTGGGCTATACTTTGATTAAGGCATCCTGATTTCACATTTGGTTTTGGTTTTTTTTGCAGCCACATCACACTGTTGGCTCATATTCAGCTTTTCGTATACAACAATTCTAAGATCCTTATCACATGCCGCCAAGTGTCCCCCATCTTGTAACTATGCATAGAGTCACCCCAGCCCTCAATGTGTGTAGATCTTTCTTGGTATCCCTGTTGAATTTCATTCATGCAGCCATGAAGATGATGCTGGTAGGAGAAAACCTAAGAAGAGTCCAGCTTCAAAGTATCTTACAGTGGCCACACCAAATGCGTCCGGGAGTGCACGGGACTATCTGTCTCTTCATACTAGAGATCGACACGACTAGGGAAAATGACATTTTCGAGTTGTCGTGTGTCGGGGGCAGCCCGTTTCGGCTCATTTCCGTTTTTTGCGAAAATTCGCAAAAATTAGTCGGTTCGTTTTTTCATTTTTTCGTTCTCGTTAGTACTGGTTTGGGGGGGGGTAGCGGGCTCCTGGAGGCAGCTGCAGGAGTCAGCCAGAGCCACAAGTGACGGACTGGCAGACTCTTTGCACATGCTGCGTTTCACATACTTGTATGTAGTGTAATGCAAGTAGATCTGGCTTAGGATTAAGATGGGTTAGCAGTGCACAAGAGCTAGGGTTAGGCTAGTGACGGGTGAGGTTAGGGTGAGTATTGGGGTGCACCTCTGGGTGCCTCTCTGACCCACTTAGAAGGACAGTGTACTGGTGTATGGGTTAGGCTTAGGCTTAGGCTTCGGGTTTGGGCTATGATTAGTGGGCTGTTTATGCCCGATTGGCACATCCCAGAAGTCTCTGTGGTCAACCTGGCCAAGTGGCCATGCGATTGGTGGAAAATTTGCATGGTCCACTCCCATGGGCGAGCCCATCATTGCGAATGTGCAGGTGTAATAAAATAAAATAAAATAAAATAAAATAAAATAAAATAAAATCAACAGAGACGTTTTTTTTGCAAGAAAAACCCACTGCTGCTACTGTAAAAATTCAAGCATTTAAAATAGCTAATTTTCGCATGTTTCTGTGGTGCTTTGGTGGGGTTTTGGGCAACGATTTCAAAAAAAAAATATTGTGGTCGCCATTTTGGATCCCCCTGCCCGCACACCGCATGGCAAAGGCAGATGAGACGATGCCCCCCCCGCCTGGTACCAGCAGCGCAGCAGTAGCAATAGCCAAGGAGAGGGGGGGCGGGGAACCCCCCCCCAAATAAAACACCCTTCTGGCCTGGTAGGTGCCCTCAGACAGTTTTTGCCTGCTTTTAGGGCCGGGAATCTGGGTTTTTTTAACTTTTAAAAACTTTTTTTCTGTGCCTCTTGGCATCGCACGATCGCGCAATGCCAGGAATGACCACGACAAATCAGATCAAATTATTCGTTCGTCGGTTCGAGTTCGAGTTCTGGTGGAGTAATTCCTGTTACCGTTTCCATTGAGTAACGGAAATGAGTAACGGAAACAGAAACGGGAATACCGCTAAGTCGTGCCCATCTCTACTTCATACCACTCCCTTGCATCTGGTCCTTAAAATACCCTGGTTTTAAGCCTGGAGATTACACATCTCCATCATGGTTTGTAACCTGTGATGGACTTCTTCTCCAGGAATCTGTCCAATTCCCTTTTGTAGGCATCCAGGCTAGATGCCATCACCACATCTTGTGGCAGGGAGTGCCACAAAAAATATTTTCTTTTGTCTGTTCTCATTCTCCCAGCCCTCAATTTGAATGTATGTCCCCTAGTTCTGGTACTTTGTGAGAGGGAGAAGAGCGTCCCTCTATCCACTTTGCTCATGCTCTTCATTATTTTGTACGTCTCAATCTTATCTCCCCTCAGACACCTTTTTACCATACTAAAGAGCTCCAAATGTTTTAGCCTTTCCTCATAAGGAAGGTCCCCCAGCCCAGTAATCATTTTAGTCACTCTCTTCTGCACCTTTTCCAGTTTCACTGTCTTTTTTTGAGATGCAGTGACCAGAATTGTACACAATACTCCAGGTGCGTCCTTACTATTGTTTTGTACATTATAATGTTGGCTGTTTTATTTTCAATCCCCTTTTTGATAATCCCCAGCTGGAACTGGCCTTCTTCACTGCTGCCACACATTGGGTAGACATCTTCATTCAGCTGTCCACCAACACACCAAGATCTCTTTCCTGATCTGTCACGGATAGCTCAGAGCAAATGTGATGAGGCATATTTATGAGGAAAATCTGGTTAACTATAGACACTTTGAAACAGCTGAACATCATGAGGAGTGAACTAGAAGAAAACCTTGATATCAAAAGTAAAGGTTTGCAGTTATTTACTTGTCCAAAGAACAGATATATGTATGGATTTCTGCCTTTCACCATTTGCAGTCATTTTAACTATAAGTGAAAGGCAGCTGTGAGGCTCAAGCAGATCACAATCAGGCTTATAAAATGGGCATCCTGGTTCTGGAAGGATGGAGAATGGAATTCAATAACTTTTGAGTTTATTGACATGACTGAAAGAAAAGAACAACCAAGAATGGAAAAGCAAATGTTCTGTTAAACAAGTTGTACATCTGTATGTACTTGGCTTGACATCCCTCTATTCCATAAAGGTCATGTTGGCACAGCAGGGCTACATCTGTTGAGTTATCTAGTGCATAATGGAGAATATGCCTGTCCATTTATTCTGTTAAACTGATTATGATGTGCTGAATGTGGAGCTAATGGCAAGGAATTCAATTAGAGCCAGAAGAGACAACTTATGTGGCCTATGCCAAGCTTCACAGCCCAAGATCAAGCATTCTACACCTAGAAATACCTGGAAAAGGTCATCATAAGTTGACCAGATGGCACATGATTATTAGTGTTAGAATTGCTGTAAATAAAAATATTTGTGAATTGTGTTGATTGTGGGACTGTACATGTAATGTCTGTAAATCAACATGCAAACCAACACCCAAAATTTACTACAGCAAAGGTTGCTTTAAATAATTCAGTTGTGTAAAGTGAGATTTAGCCATCATGCACCTTCTGCTGGAACAGAGAGGTATATACAGGGTGGAGAGCCAAAGAAGATTTTGGAAATATAAGAATTTTTGGCTTAAGCTTCTAGACTTCCTAGTCAGAATGGATACTGATCATTTTCTGGGATTTGTGAGCTGGATTTTTTTATATAAAACTCTGATACTTACATGGGGATGCTATGATTATTTTGCATAGCCCATAGAAATGGTACCGCTAGCCAAAAAAGCAGTAAACTAGTTACAGAAAATTTATGAAATTTATGAAAGCCTGCTATATTGTGGGGTTTGTTTGAATACCAATCATCTCTCTTGACAGCATGGTTAGAAAGTATTGTATATTAAAAAAAACCTGCCACATAGCAATTTGGACAACTAATTTTTGACAACCTACCATTTATGGCACTGGAAAGGCCTTTTAAGAGCTCAGAGGGGGGCAATGGATATTAGTTAGAGACAGATGGCAAATTTTGAGATAAACAATGAAACAACAGATCAAACAACTTGTGTATTATTGTTTGAACAAAATATTATGAAACAATACCAAAATTCCTACATTGATCAGTGTGAACAAGAGCTATTTTTTAATTTGAACTATTTCCTTCAAAAGGCAAAGAATTTCATAGGCTAAGTATGGAACTGAACAAAAACAACTTTTTCAAATGGGAACTTTAACTGTGTTGTTGACATTGAAATATTGTAAATCGATCCAAAAATATTATATGGAGCTGACAAAAGAGAAGACAAAGATAAGCACTGGTGTGTGAACAAATGAACAAAAGAGGGAGTGAAAATGAAATTGGAGGGCTGAATAAAAGAAACAGAAATATATACTGCACAGACAACCACAAACATACATACACTCAGAGAGAGAGAGAGAGAGAGAGAGAGAGAGAGAGAGAGAGAGACTGCATTGTGGCAAATGAATGAATAAGCAAGAGAGAGAAAGGCCGATACTTCACGTCCTTCTTGTTGCTGTTTGTGCTTCCACTGTGGACCGGTACATAGGAACGGAACCTAATGTCCATGTCGTCATGAAGTGAGTTCATCCCGACCATGCCCCCAGAACTGCGCCCCAAACGGGGCGAGAGATTCCCCTCCTTGAGCTCGGGAATCTCCTTGATTCGCTTCTCTTTCTGCAAGGAGGGGATGTGCGGTTTCTCTTAATCTGCAGCGAGATATGTTATTACATCGTTAATTTTTTTTGAGGTTTTGACAGCAAACTATGGATGTATCAAATGGTTGGACTTATTACTCCGTTTCTGGTACCCTCCCCCCCCTTTTCGCTTAGGAATCTTGGGACAGGAGCTGGAATGCTGATGGTTTCTCCGTAATGTACTTCTGCCTTAGGGAAGAAATGTACTAGCCTGCCCCCCTCACCTCACGCAGACACCCCTCCGCATACCTGAGAGGGCTTGCAGGCATGACGCGGCTGGCTGCCCCCCGCACCCTCCTCTTCCTCCTCCTCCTCTGGGAGCCGAGGTGAGGACCGCAGGGCTTGCCCGGGGGCCGTGGAGACAGCAGGTGGGAGAGGGCCCGGGCGGGCGGGCGGGCGGCGTCTTTTTCCGGGGAGGCACTGCAAAGCTAAAGCACCGCAGGAGGAGAGGAGGACATGCGTTCTGCCATCCGGCGCACCTCCCCGGAGGATGGGGACACAGCGGCAGTACAACGCGCATTGAGGACATGACATTACACTCCTGCCAGTTCCATTCATCATGCCCGTGCGTACAAACAAACAGGGGCAGAACCGGAATTAGATCACATGACAACAACCAATTTCAACCCGGAAGCAACTTCAACTCAGCACGAGGATGGACGTGAAGTAACCTTCAAAGAGAGAGAGAGAGATCTGTAAGATATAATGGGCATACAGTAACGATATGGCGGTTACTTCACATCCTTCTTTGTTCCACAACTAGTTTTGTACAATGACAGCGTTGGTCACGATCACATGGTTTTGTTCCTGTTTCAGTGTTCCCATGGTCGTGTGACAAGTGTTACCTCACAGTCTTGTACCATGACAAACACTCAATTTGTCTAGCTTCCTTTTTCTTTTTTGGGGAGGCTTAAAATTCTTTTTTGATATTTCGCTTCTGAAAAGTCAAAATTAAAAAAAAACCCGGTCACAGTTTTTCTGAGAGAAATGGATTTTTTTTTTTTTTGGTGTGACAGTTGTTACTACATGGTGTCTTATCTTGGAACAGAAAGCAGGAACAAAGAGTCACAAGGGAAAACCCTACCCCAGTACCAGGTACAGTTCTGTTATGGGGGCATGGTTGAGATAAATTTCAGTAGTTGCATGACGGACATGAAGTAACATTTTTTTTTTTGTAACAGAGACAAAATGGACATGAAGTAACTGCCTTTGTTAGACTTTAGTGCTTGGAGATATTTATGCAATGTTATGTGCCTCTGTTATATGCCTCTGAGACTGTGCTGTATAACACAGTATTGGATTCTGACACAGGAAATATTATTCAAATTTGTGTAAGAAGATTTATTTATTTGTTTATTTTTTAATTTAACTCATCTCTGAATGTTTGTAGAGAGGGCTTTGACTGCTGAATTGCAGAAACACAAAAAGTAAGACACTCACAAAGAAGGAAACTGACAAGCCATGTCACCATGTGAACTGGCTAAAACTGAGGAGAAGGAGGCCTGAGATAGTCTGATCATGACAGGGCACACCCACTTCCCTTAAATAACAGATTCCATTCCTCAGGTGTCTTCCATGCACACCTATGCCCATGAACAGCAGCCAGTGTTAGCCGGGGCTACAGTTGGGTGCTGAGCTTATCCAGCTGCCCTCTACAGAGCCTGCTAGTGGCCTCTTGTTTGTTATCTGTGAATAGAGATGGGCACGACTTAGCGGTATTTTCATTTTCGTTTTCGTTTTTCGTTTCCGTTACGTAACGAAACGAAAACGAAAAATTTTGAAATTAGCTCACGAAAACGGAAACGAGCCGAAACGGACCCCTAGACGAAAACGAAAACGAAAACGAACAATTTTTCTGAGTCATGCCCATCTCTATCTGTGAATATTCTCAGTCATCCAGATGAGTTTATCTGGAAGTTGAGTCATGGCAATCAGCTTTCTTTTCTTGAGAAATTGAAAGGTTTCACTGCTCATCCAAACAGCTTCATCAGTTTGTAGAAATTTTGTTTCTGGATTTTTTCCCCTTCAGAATATGCTTTTGTTTCCCTCCTTCTTGCCCAATCCTTGAATTTGTACAGTCTCTTTTTGATTAAGGAAGACTCTGTGTCTATCATGCTAAGGATTTTCCCGTTTTTCTTGAACTCGACTGCTTGCAAATGCAGATATTTAATAATATTTTGCTATAATAATATTTTATTTTTCATAGAAAGAAAATTTCCAGGGGAAATTTTTCTGACACATTTTTTCCAGATCAGTGGAATTAAGATGCAGTCAAACTGACAGAAGCGTAATTTAAATCAATGTGATTTTAACCATATTTATTTACTGACTTTAATGAAGTTTGCAAAATGCATCTTTGTTTGTTGCACTCATAAATGTAACTCCAGTGTATAACTAACTGAGCAAAATGGTTCAAGTGGTTTTATCTCCCGTCCCCCCCATGCTGCGTTGTTTCAATTCTGCCCTGATTTGATCCAGGGTCACATCCCGGCTCATTGTGTTCTTGGACTAGTCACACTCTCTGAGCCTGGCTTGTTTTAATGATAAAGCGGGGAGAAGTTAAGCAATATAATGGTTGCCTTGAGCCTCTTGAGAAAAGGTGGGATGTAAGTGTCACAGAAGATGATATACAGTATGTAAATGAATATAAAATGAAATAAATAATGTTCTACTCAAAATGTGAACTATTATGACTATGATGTAAGCCTCTGTGCATGGGTGTGGATAGAGACGCAAGTTCATTGTGATGTGGAAACTGAATAGTCATTATTTAGAATGCTAACCATCCATTTATGTGGAAGCAATAAAGATATTTCCATAGGAAATATGGGGATGCAGACATTTATTATGCTTCCTCAGAACTTCAAGCATACTTTAGGATGTTTTTCACCTCCGGTCAATTTCCCAATTATCATCATTTTTTTTGCAGGGCGGGACACCTCAAACTTATTTTCAGTTATTAAAACATTTCTCTTTATTCATGCCATTCTTGTTATGAAACAAGATGCATTGTTTAGCCTATGGGAAAGCAGGTCCTTATGGGCTGAGTACATGTTGTATTACTAATGGAAATGTTATGTTTTACATTTAACTCTCATGCTGCTTTTGAGTGCTCACCTTAAATGTTTGCATTATAGCCTTTCTGTCATTTTGCATTATATTCTGCAAGTTCATGTGGTACTTGCATCCCCATCTTCCTTTATGCATCCATCATGGCTATGCTGAGTGTTCTCTAATTGCAGTTTTTAGGTTGATAACAATTGCTCTGTTTCCCAACTCACCATTGCATTTTGAGAATGTTTACCACCTCACCATCCAATCCAAGTTTCTGCTATTGTTTTGCATGGAAACTGCTTCCTCCTCATCAAATGTTCTTGTGCTTTTTTTCTTCATTTACTCATATGGCCAGACCCAACAAATAAAGAACAAGGTAATCACCATGCTGTGTAACTAATGAAGTCTGGCTGTATGGATAATGATGTATCTGAAGATAAACAAAGCCAATACAGAGTGAGGGCAATCTTTCTATCTTCAGTCCTTTGAATAATCCTAGATAATTAGAATAATCAAAAGAGAGCACTCTAAAGGCCCAATTACATGTGAGAAAAGAACCAGAATATATATATGGAATGGTTTGGAAATCGCTGAGTGTACGACTGTGTGTCAAACTGAGGGCCAGGAGCGTGAGAACAGACAATATTTTTTTTTTACCCAGTGTGTTTTTAGTCTGTGGAACTCCCTGCCACAGGATGTGGTGATGGCATCTGGTCTGGATGCCTTCAAAAGGGGATTGGACAGATTCCTGGAGGAAAAGTCCATCACAGGTTACAAACCATGATGGAGATGTGTAATCTCCAGGCTTAAAACCGGGGTACTTCAAAGGCCAGATGCAGGGGAGTGGTATCAGGAGACAGATATCTAGTCTTGTACACTCCCAGACACATTTGGTGGGGCCACTGTGAGATACAGGAAGCTGGACTAGATGGTCCTTTGGCCTGATCCCGCATGACTCTTCTTATGTTCTTATGTTATATTCTTATGTTCTCTCTTTATGAACCATTATAGCAGACTACACTACTCTTAATTTTGCATCCATTCATTTTCTCTATTGTTTCTTGTGGCAAAAAGGCTCATCCTTTAAAATAATAATAATAATAAAAGTTATACATCAGTGGTGCAATAGAGAGGTATGAGCCTTCTCTCCTTCTCCTCCTTCTTTCCATCCCCTCCTTTACCCAACTCCTTTCCAGAGGAAGAAAATCAACAGCACAATACTTTACAAGCCTTTTGCACAGCACTGGGAGAAGGAAGTAGGTTTTGAATTACATAAAAAGTATTGCGAAGAGCAGGATTAAAAAGAAAGGAGATGCAATCCTCTTTTATTTAAAATTCAAAGCAACAAACGCCTCTGCTCAAGCTCTCTTTTACCTGCATGGGAAGGAGGAAGGAGGAGCTTGTCTCCTTCGAGCTATCTCCTTCTGAGCAATGTATTCATGTTGGTACTGCTGATTAGTTAATACAGTGGTACCTTGTGTAAAGGAATTAATTTGTTCCAAATGAAATTCTGTTAAGCAAATTTTCCTATATACAAATTTCCTATAGGAATGCATTGAAAATGGAGTAATCCCTAATCGCCACCATTTTTATGTTGTACGGATTTGCCCCACAGGAGATTCTGTTAAGCAAATTTTCAACGAACTTTTTTATGTTGTACAGATTTTATGTTAAACAAAGAGGGTCCACTGTATATACTTAAAATAAAAATAATTATTAAAAAAGTACAAGTGCAGTGGTCATGAAGTGGGCACAATGCCCCCAAAGCCAACCCCTCTGCAAAGAAAATAAATCCACAGCAATGTTCACTCAGGCTGAAATGATAATAAATGAAGTTATTTATTTTCACTACAAAATAAAGCAACCTTACCAGTGAAAGGGGAATTGTTTGGAAATACTGTAAAACACTGGCTGGGAAAATCACTTGATCCTGGCTATGTATTGTGTGCTTGGAAAGTTACTAAATGATCTAAAAATGGCCATATCAGTGTAACTGGGGATCTTTTGCTGGGTGTGATTGAACGCCCTGAAGATATGGGGTCAAAGGAGGTTTGGTTCTGAATGAGTTTTTTTTAATGTAAGGAACTGAGTTGAAACTTAGCTCATTCCCACAGCAATCCTTCAAGTTAAAGTAGATTTTACAAAACCAGATTGTTCTCTCTCTCTCTCTCTCTGTGTGTGTGTGTGTGTGTATGTGTGTATGAAGGGGAAGAGGATATTTACTTTAGTTTACAACTGTTGTGAGTATCTTCCCCCTGGCACTGTTTGCCAAAGAACCCTAAAACACACACATCCTTGTTGAGTCTCTATGGATGTGTGCTAAGAAAGAAGTGCTCAGGTGTGCTTGGAATTGTTAATGAGTCAATTGTGTGCACCTAGTTAGAGAAAGACAGGAGAATTTAAATAAGAGAAGCAGAATATGTGTGGCCAAGAAAAAAATAACATATATGCTTGGGTAGGCAAAGAACAGGGAAGTGCTTATCTCAAGACTCCTGCTTCCCCGTGAAAAGAAAAGAAAAGATATAAGCAAATTTTGAGCTGTATAATATAGCTGTTTGGGAAATGTTAATACCAGGTCTGAAGAATTGATTATCTTTCCCGCCTTATGAATAATTCTCTTTTAAATGCAAAAAGCCCAAGTTATCTGGAAGGAAAGGAAGGAAGGAAGGAAGGAAGGAAGAAAGAAAGAAAGAACCAAAAGGAAGAAACCCAGTATCACAGTATAGCATAAATATTCTTTCATTTTGACCCTCAACTTTGCAGCCATTACAGCTATCATGGGAAGTAGTTAGAATTTCCCAGTGAAACAGATGGGAAACATGTCATTAATGCTCATGTCTTAAGTTATAGCTTCAGCTGCTAAATATGCAAAATGGATGCAAAGGCAGAGTCTTCTAGAACAGACAAGGAAGCAGAATGAGGGAACCAAACTTCCAGCCTCCAGCTCTGCAAACCAGATACCTCAAACACAGAGCTATCTAGCGCTTTAGCTCGTGTTCCTCTTACAGTGACAACCCAAATTATTAGAGATAAACAAATTATATAAAGAGTTAAAAGACACGAATCTGCAATCTTATGCTCATTTACATGGAACTTGGAAGCACACCGGTTTTGCACAATTGGAATTTATGTTTGTGTGTTCATGTACAGAGTTGTACCGCTTAGGCTACTGAGTTTAGAAAATTGCCTCCACCTGTGAAGCTGATGATCAACAATGTGCAGAGGGTTATTTTTCCTGCTCTAGAGGCAAAAACCACAGTACGTACATGCTCAGTTTATCAGAACCTGTACTGTGTAACTATCTTGTATACACAATGCATTGTTTGTAACTGCTATAGTCATTTTCAAAACACACGAACAAAACAAAACAGAGCTAAAGGTAGAGTCAAGTTGTCAGCTTCAAGTGTGTCTGCCTTTGATCAAATATTGTGTTGTGTTGAGAGAGAATAAAAAACCCAGAGAATGTCATCACAAGCCTAAAATAGGAATGTGCCTGCACAAGCCTAAAATAGGAATTTCTTGATTAGATTTTGTGTGTGTGTTTATTAGTTTGAGTTTTTTGAGCCTCTGTATCAAGATGCAATAACATACTGCACTATGGGTCAAATCCCAAAGTCTTAACACAAGGAAAGGCTGATATTGATTTCACATTGAATAAACAGAGATAAAGATACAGATTTAACAATTTCATGGATTTGTTCTCAAAACTGAATTGTGGACATGCTGTAGGTTATGGAACTGTAGTAAATGCTGTCCTCATCTTGATGGAAAATAGTGGTCATTCCTTTCTGAAAATACATCAGAGCTCTTTTTCTAGGCATTTTCATGAGTTAGTTTATCATAGTTCAGACCTAAGGGACTTGTATCAGCAAAATATTATTAGCTTCCAAACAAAAGCCACACTGTGTTTTCTCTATCACATCATTTACATTAGAGTTTGGAAATGATACTTGTTGGGTTACAACCTCCTGTATACTTTAGCCATTCACCATGGCAGACAAGGGATTGTGGAAGTTGTAGTACATCTAGAATCATTCCTGTTTCGAAAGGTATCTAGATGTACTACAAACTAGAGATGGGCACGACTCAGCGAAATTTTTGTTTTTGTTTTTGTTTTTGTTTTTCATTTCCGTTACGCAACAAAAACGAAAACAAAAATGAAACGAAAAATTTTGCCCTGTTTTTCGTTTTCGTTATGGCAGACACATCCCAACGAAAAGAATGCTAACGAAAACAAAAAAAATTCATTTTTGTTTTGTTTTTTCGTTTCGTTTCATAATGAAAATGAAAACAAAAAATGCGCAAAACCCCTGAAAAATGAAAACGAACTGAAACTGGCCCCAAAACAACGAACGAAAAACGAAAAATTATTTTTTTGAGTTGTGCCCATCTCTACTACAAACAGATATGAGGGATGCAAATTCTAATCGGGCTTCATTCAAATCCAAGGAGAGTCTCCATTTGTGCTCTTGCCAATTAGGATGGTGAGCAATTTCCTGTTGCTTTTAACTTTCCTGCTTTAACTTACTATGCTAAAGTAAATCACTACTAAAATTAGGCATGTGAAGATTCTCAGTCATCCAGGACAGTTGGATGGAAGCTGACCTCTTTTCTTGAGAGATCGAAACGTTTCACTGCTCATCCAAGCAACTTCATCAGTCTGAGGAAAGTTAGTAGTGAGCACTCCAATTTAAAGTTCACCTTGATTTCACATCACCCTGGTCTGAATAGCCTCATAAATTGGACAATGTCCTGAATAGGCCCATTAGGTAGACAATGACCTAGGGTGCATAAAAGTCCCACCTATGCAACCTCTCCCAACACCCATTAAATATGGGTTGCTAGCTATGGCCTTGATGGTGGAGGTGTGAAGTGCTTCTGATTTGTCTGGGGATTGATGAAGGACAGCTTCATAAGTAGCAAACAGATTGTGTCTGAGTCTGTTGAGAGAGGGGTTTTCAATACACACATGAATGGCTTCCCTGACCCCTCTCTCGAACCACCTATCTTCTCTGTCTAGTATTTGTACATCCTCATCTTTGAATGAACACTCTTTGTCCTTCAAATGGAAGTACATTGCTGTTTCTGGTCCTGAGCTGTTGCCCTTCCTACATTGGGCCATCCTCCTATTTAATGGCCATTTAGTTTCTCCAATGTAGAGGTCTGCATACTTCTCACTGCATTGGACCGCATATGCAATATTGTTCCTAGTGTTTTGGTGTTGTGTCCTTTGGGTGGACTAGTCTCTGTCTTAGTGTGTTTGTGAGTTTGAAGTAAACAGGGATATAGTTTTACCAAAAATCCCTTTCAGCTTTTCAGACACTTCAGCCATGTAAGGTATGACCAGGTTCTTCCGTTGGCACTGGGTCTGAGGCTGATCCATTGTTTTTCTGAGTAGGGACAGTGAAGGCCCACTTTGGATATCCACAGGCCTTAAGTGCTGTCTTCAGGTGCCTCTCTTTCTTCTTCTTGGCTTCTGTGGAGGTGGGAATGATCTTTGATCTGTGATCTAGAGTCCTGATGACTCCTAATTTGTGTTGTAATGGATGGTGGGAGTTTAATAGTAAGCACTGATCTGTGGGGTGAGTTTCGTACAAATCTCTATTCCCAGGCCACTGTCAGGTAACCCTTTTCCTACACAATCCAGGAAAGCCAGCCTGTTCTCTTGGGTGTCCTCCCTGTGTTGTGTTGTTACAGTCATGACCGACTCTTCGTGACCCCATGTCCATGGAGTTTTCTTGGCAGGAATACTGGAGTGGTTTGCTAGTTCCTCCTCCAGGCACCTACAGCACCTGGTATTCCCTGGTGGTCTCCTATCCAAGTACTAACCAGGGCCGAACCTGCTTAGCTTTCGAAATCAGTCAAGATCGGATGTGCTCAGGGCATCTAGGCAGTTGTTGTACGAGGTATCACTGTACTAAATTTCAGCCATTGTTGTGCTTTATTTATTTAAGTGGAGCACTTTTCAAGATTTCTATCCAAGAGGCTTCTGGCTACCCTGCTATTATTTTTAGGGCACCTTTGGAACTAAGGAGCTAGCAAAGCAAGCTATTTCCCAGTCTTTTGTGTTGTTTTGTTGCTTCTGCCTTCTGCATTAAGGAACTCCGAATCTGATCTGATGAAATAAAAATGCTTCCCAGAGTAGGGAGGGCAGGTGGGCAGTCAGGAAATTAGTGTGAGCTTTGCCTGCATACTTTGTGGTAGCATTCCAATTTATGTTAGAGAGACCTTTATTCTTTTATTTTCATGGTTTTCCTCACCACCATTATTTGGACATATAGAAAAGTACAATTTGGACAGACAAAAATTGGCTAGAAGAAAATTGGTCGTTATTTGTAAGACTAATAATTCAGATTGAATTGAGGCAGATATTATTCTCTCATGCTTATCATGCACTGTATCACTGTGGCTCTTTAGCCACATTGTCTCTATCCCTCCAAGGCATTCAGTATAGTGTATTAGATTCTCTTCCCTCCCCTCCCTTCCTCTTTTCTCATTATAACAATCCCATGAGATAACTTAGGTGGTTACTTCACATCCCATTTGTCCCTCCTTGCTGTCCTGCTTGGAACAGGTACAAAAAACCCCCCTTACTTCACATCCATAGTGTGACAGCAAAAAGTTGTCTCGACCACGCCCCTGGAACCGGGAACAGAGTGTGACAAGCCGTACCTGCACCTGGGCTGGGGAATTCTCTTGCCATGGTTGGTTCCCAGTTCCTGTTCCAAGACAAGGGACTGTGGGGTAACAACTGTCACGCAACAACCAATGTCCACCTGGTGGTCAGTGGCTGAACCGGTATTCAACATTAGTTTCCCTATGGGAAACACCATGTAGTGCAAATGTTTATTAAAGAAAGTATTGAAAATTCTGTAGCATTGATGTGTAAATCCCGGAAGACCAGTAAATTGAAATATCTAAAAAAATTTTTTTTTACAATATTAAAAAACAAAGGATTAAGAAAGCAGGACAATTTCAGAATTTGTCACGGAACAAGACCATGAAGTAACAGTTGTCACGAGACAAGTAATCATGCCTCTGAGTAAATGGAAAAAGGAACAGGGACAAAACCACATGACCGCGAACAACGCTGTCATGGTACAAACGTAATCGTGGAACAAGGTAGGACGTGAAGTAACCACCTTAGTGATTGGCTAACATCCCCAGTGAATGTCATGGGTGGCTGAGTGACTATGTGAACCTTCCTTTCCCCCCAACCACAGTATATATTTTCTGCATAAAAGCGTGGAGCGATCCTAATTGGAAGCTGAATTGCAAGATTACAGAATTCAGTGAATATCAGTTAAGGAACCCAAGAGGTAGCTAATTTATAAGCAACCTTGAAACGGTGTGCTAAAAATTATAATGCTTTGCACCCCATTCAGCATCTGAATAATCCCAGTAAACACAATCAGTCACCACTGTTGAGAAAAAATGTATGTTTCTATAGAAATTCAAATAACTTGGGAGAAGTAGGGGTGGGGGTGGAAAGATGTCTTGAAAGATTCCTGAGCCTGTTTAAAAAGCCAGTCATTAAAGCCTGGTGGGCTGGTTGAAGTGGAACTGCTCAGTCTGTTCTGAAGCTTCCTTTGCAATGAGTCACAAAACTTCCTTGTTGAGGGAGGTTGGAATCTCAAAGACCATTTTCAAACAATAAGCCTGTCAACCAGGATGTGATTCCTAGACTACTTTCTATTACAACTGCATTTTAAGGATGCAGCGCTATCAATAGACGTCTCTGAAACTTATACTAAACTGAAATTATTGCAGATAATGTTATGCTCATCTATTACTCTACGAGGTGCAACATAACAGCCAGCCAATTTTTTGGCACTATAAATCAGAGGGGCTAGTAATTTCCATGGGCTCTTGCAGAATCATCTCTGGAGTTTTGTGTGTCATTTGTTCTGTCTTCCTTCACATTCTTTCATGTGAAGGCAGAGAGGATCAATCACGAGCATGCAGGAATAGCTTTGCAATTCCAGCCCCACAATAAAGAGACAGCACAAAGTTGTTGGAGTATAAATTGGGCCACAACTTTATTAAAGCCTTTTAAAAATATTAACTAAAAGGGGGGGGGCACCCGTAGTGCAAGTGACCCTGTGATAAAACCCAGTTAGTCATAATTCACGGCAATTAATGGTGAGTACAGTGGTACCTCGGATAACGAATTTAATTTGTTCTCTGAGGTAATGCATTATCGGGAAAAAATCATTATCTGAAACGCGGTTTCCCATAGGAATGAATGGGAAATAAATTTTTTTTTGCTCAAAACTCTTTATAAAGGGCACATTAAAGGTAGAGATATGATGCAGCCAAGGATAACTCTTTTTTACTGATGCATGCTGGAAATTCGTTATCCGAGGCAGCCCATAGGGAAAATTCATTATCCGAGGCAGCCCATAGGAAAATTCGTTATCCGAGGCAGCCCATAGGAAAATTTGTTATCCAAGGCAGACGTATACCCAGAAATTGTGATTCATTATCCAAGGCAGCCCATAGGGAAAATTCATTATCTGAGGCAGCCCTATACCTGGAAATTGCGATTCATTATCCAAAAAACTCGTTATGAGGGGCATTCGTTATCTGAGGTATTACTGTATATATTTATCCCAGATGTTTTACTTATACCATCAATTTTTGTTGACAGGGACTAATTCCCCACGGGGCAGCCAAAATTAAATTTATAACCACTTGATATCTTATTACAACTCACCTAATGCTAACTTGAACTGTTAACCTGAACTTAACAGGCTGCCCCATTTTGTTGTTGGAACCATTACCATGAACTCACCAACTACCAGGAATCTCGCACTACCTGCCATTGTGGCCATATTAGCATGAACAGCCTTACTTGCGCAGGTAAGAGAAAGGGAGGGGCGAAAACACACTATCCACCACAGGCGAATCAGGTGAATAGTCAAAAATTCCCATCCGGACCCGAAGCAACCAGCAAGGTTCATTCTCATTACCTCTAGGGCTGGTGGGTGGGATGTTCATCAGCTCCAACCAAGAGGAAGGCAAGACTTAGCTTTAAAGGGAGCTGAGCCCAGGCAATTAAGCCCCATCATGTGGTGTGCAATTTCACGCCGTTTGTGCAGGACGGGCTTGGAAAGAGTCCTGCTTTCATTCAAGCCCCTGCAAGAAACATTGGGATCCTATGGAACATTTCACATATATCTCTATTTCTGGAACTTCATGCCATCTCAAAAATTTTCTGCTACGTGGAAAATAATGCTGAGAGTAATCCAAGCAATGTGGGCAATTGTGTGTATGCTTGTGCCCACATGTCTATTTTTCTGACCTATGCAGCACGCAGCACCATCTGGGTTGAATCTGGCTATGTGGCAGTGTTTTTTCTTGTCAAGAAAATCAACCAGAGGGCAATGATAACAGATAAGGCTGGCGAATCTGTTGCAAATCTAACCCAGACTGGGAAAAAAATGAGATTATGTCCACCTACATTTTAATGACGTAAAACATCTGGGGTTCTTTTGAAGGAGAAAGGTGGGATAAAAATATTTTAAATATTTTAAATTACTCACTCACTCACTCAGCTTCAAAACCACTCCCCCCTTGCACCTCCCTCCCATGGCCCATTATCATGGGGCTGATCTGGAGGCATGATAAGAAGGAGGCCGCGCAGTGGGTGCTGGGGGAAAAGTGGGTAAAAACAAATAAAAAAATAACAAAACAACAAAATGATTTTTTGCAAAAATTCACAAAAATGAAACAAAACAAAACAAACTCCTTAACGAAACGAAATGAAATGAAACGAAACAACATTTTTTCAATTCCTGCCCATCTCTAATGCAAATCAAAGATATCTGCCAGGTGGTTGTCCAGATTTCTCACCTCAGGGGATTTGGAAATGATACTTCTGTCAGTGTAGTCTAAAGTTGCACTTGCCTCTTTTGTAGCTACATCCCAGTGTTGGCTCATCTTCAGTTTATGAACTACAAGAATTTCAAGATCCTTCCCCCTTGTAGTACTGGTAAGCCAGGTATCCCCCATCTTGTAACTGTCTGTTTTCTTGGGACTTATCCCTGTTAAATTTCATTCAGTGTGGCTCTCCAGCATCTGATCATTCAAGAGGACCTTGAAGTGTTTTGAACCACATGACATGATATCTGAACAAGAAGTTTTCCAATTTATTTTTTAGAAAATGGAAGCATCAAACAGTATATGGATAACAGAGCACAGAAAAATTATAAACATTTTGATGAATGTACCTTAGAGTTGCCCAAATTCTGCCCTTCCTGATGATATTGAACTGAAATGCCCCACAGTTCTAGAGAGCAAAGCCAATGGTGACAGATTATGACAGTTGTGGACCAAGAATGAACATAAGATTTCACTCACCTCACATCTCTTTCAAATCACAGAATGAATGAATGATAGAAAATTTGATTTTGAATGGGCCTATAAGGCCATCCAATCCAGTCCTCCACTTGATGCAGAATTCCAAATCAAAGCAGAAATCATTGTTCAGTCTGGGAAATTGTTTTAGGTTCAACAGACTGGAACCTATTTGTTTCAGGCTCTTTGTTTTTGAATGCAAAACTAAAGCAATCAGAACTTTGGGTTAGGCATCCATTCTAAAAATCTCTTCTGTAGGTAGGAAGAGGTATAATGAAAGGATGATGCACAATAATAATCTACTTCTCCTGGCTTATAAATAGCACAATGGCTTGGTTAAGACAGCCTGAAAGAGAGATATAAAAAATTTACACCCAGCATATAAAGCTTGGCACATTTATAACCAAAGACCAGGAATTCAAGGTGAAATAATTTTCCAGCTGGTTATCTAAAGTGGAAAGCTCCGTGTTAGTATGATAGGGTGAAATTGAGGACTATAATAAAAATACTTGTTTTCAAATATGGCTCTACAAAGCCACTGTGCTTCTGATTTGTGCATTCATTTGTTCAAATGTTCTATAAAGAAAGACTTTCTCTTTTTAAAAATGAGTTCCTTGTTTACTTTTTCAGAGTTATAAAACACCACTCCTGTCTACTTCTTCCTTGGTACAAAATTGTTTTCCTTAGTGTTGGGCTGTCAAGAATCATTCAGAGAGGGCTTGTCAAACTACAGGAAAAGAGATTCCATTTGAACATCAGGAATGACTTCATGACGGTCAGAAGTGTTCGACAATGGAATATGCTGCCACAAAGGGTGCCAGAGTCTCCTTCCTTGGAGGTTTTTAAGCAGAGGCTGGGTGGCCATCTGTCGGAAATATTGTGATGGGGTTCCTGAATGGCAGGGGGTTGGACTGGATGGCCCCTGAGGTCTCTTCCAACTCTATGATTCTGTGATTCTCTCTTCAGCTCTTTGGCTGACTCTTCAGCTCATATATGGAGATGAGCACTGCACCTAGATTTGGACATGACTAGCACGCATGTGCGGGGGGAACCTTTAGCTTTACCTTTTGTTAGTCCTCTCAATGGACAGGCTGATTCACTCCTTGTACCAATAACCACATGACATAAGTGCCAATCCAAGCTGCAGCTTTCTGGCTCCCTGTCAGACTACTCATTTTTAAGTTGTAAAAAAGGTAAAGGTAAAGGTTCCCTCCACACATGTGTGCTAGTTGTGTCCAACTCTAGGGGTGGTGCTCATCTCTGTATTCAAGCCAAAGGGCCAGAGTGTTGTGAAAGTCCGTGGCCATGTGGCAGGCATGGCTGCAAGGAAACACTGTTTTACCTTCCCACTTTTTATGATAGTACCTATTTATCTACTTGCATTTACATGCTTTCGAACTGCTAGTTTGGCAGGAGCTGGGGTTAACAGCGGGAGCTCACTCCACTGCGTGGCACCTGGGGTTTGAACCGCTGAACTGCTAATTTTGTAGCCGACAGCTTTCAGCGCTCTAGCCTACTGAGCCACCACGTCCCTCTTTTTTAAAAAGGTGTAGGTAGGACTATTCCATTTTTGGTTCCGTTTCAGCACACTCAGCACATATTAAATCTCAGACTACTGAGACTAAATAAAAGTGGTGTTTGCTGTATTCTCCATATGATTATGTGGCTTGAATAGACAGCTTGTTAATGGTACTGGAAAATTAAAAACTTCTGCTCCTGCATTGAGGCATCTCACATCTCAAGGGCAGAGTACAGGCTTTACAAGTGAAAACATTCAATGTCTAGAATTTATATTTAGAAGAAGGAGGCGGAAAGTTGGTCACAATGACATTATTGTTTGTTTTAAAGAGCCTATTAGGAAGTGATGCTTATTTTAGAAAATAACAAAAATAAAAATAAAAATGAAAAGCTTCCACCCAGAGAGAGGAAGGAGACAAGTAGGAACAAAGAGGCTTTTTCTATGTTTGTTTTCTTTAAAGAGAGTGGGACCAAATGGGGGGGTCATTTAAGGTGTGCATGCCATGTGGATGCAAGGATTGCACTACATGACATGCCGGACCTCTATGGTGGTTACTTCACGTCTTTCCTCGAGCCGAGGTGAATTTGCCTCCATGTTGAAATCGGTTTTCAATACGGATCGAGAAGCGAATTGAAAAGATTCCCGAGCTCCAGGACGGAAATCTCTCACCCCGCTTGGAGCGCAGTTCAGGGGCTGTGGTTGGGGTGAACTCGGATTGACCCCACAAGGATGTGGGGTTCCGTTCCTTCAAACTCGGATTGACCCCACAAGGACATGAAGTTCCATTCCTTCAAACTGGGATTGACCCCACAAGGATGTGAGGTTCCGTTCCTTCGAACTTGGATTGACCCCACAAGGACGTGAGGTTCTGTTCCTTCGAACTTGGATTGACCCCACGAGGACGTGAGGTTCCGTTTCTTCGAACTTGGATTGACCCCACAAGGACGTGAGGTTCCCTTTCTTCGAACCGGTCTCCAGCGTGGCTGCGAACTGCAGCGAGAGGGACGTGCAGTATCAGCCTATGTGACCTTAGGTTAGCCCAATCCCATCCTATCAAATTGAGCTGTTTAGTCAAGCCCTAAATTATACATTTGGAACATACCCTTGATCTAGAGCAGAAGTGTAATTTGTTGACAATCATAGAATCATAGAGTTGGAAGAAACCTCAAGGGCCATCTAGTCCAACCCCCTGCTGTGCATGAACTCCCATCACAGGACTACCGACAGATGGCCAGCCAGCCTCTGCTTAAAAACCTCCAAAGAAGGAGATTCCCCCACCCGCCGTGGCAGCATATTCCACTGCCAAACAGCTCTAACCATCATAAAGTTATTCCTAATGTTAAAATGAAATCTCTTTTCCTGTAGTTTGACAAGCCCTCTCTGAAGACAGGAATGATTCTTGACAGCCCAACATTAAGGAAAACAATTTTGTACCAAGGAAGAAGTAGACTGGAATGGTATTTTATAACTCTGAAAAAGTAATCAGCCTGTGAATCAGCCTGTCCACTGAGAGGACAAAAAAAAGAGAGGTAAATAAGGTTCCCCCTGCACATGCATGCTAGTCGTGTCTGACTCTAGGGGCAGTGCTAGTCATGTCCAAATTCTAGGGGTGGTGCACATCTCTGTATTCAAGCCCAAGAGTCAGCCGAAGAGCTGAAGAAAGAATAATAGAATCATAGAGTTGGAAGATACCTCAAGGGCCATCCAGTCCAACCCCCTGCCATGCATGAACCCCCACCACAGTATTTCCAACAGATGGCCATCCAGCCTCTGCTTAAAAACCCCCACAGAAGGAGACTCCACCACCCTTCATGGCAGCATATTCCACTGCCAAACAGCTCTAACGATCATGAAGTTCTTCCTAATGTTCAAATGCAATCCAGTCTAACTGTCATAAAGTTCTTCCTAATGTTCAAATGGAATCTCTTTTCCTGCTGTTTGAAACCATTGCCCTGAGTCCTAGTCTCTGAAACCATGGAAAACAAACTTGTTCCGTCTTCAATATGACATCCTTTCAGATATTTAAATATAGCTTCAAGACCTTCAACTATCCTGGTCGCCCTCCTCTGCACCCGCTCGAGGTTGTCAACATCCTTTTTAAATTGAGGTGCACAGAACTAGACACAGTACTCCAGGTGGGGCCTGACCAGAGCAGAATAGAGGGGTACTATCACTTCCCTTGAGCTAGACACAATGCTTCTGTTGAAGCAACCAAGAATCGTGTTGGCTTTCTTGGCCACCGCATCACACTGCTGACTCATGTTCAATTTGTGGTCCACCAAATGCCCATATAGGTACCCTAATTAAAGAAGTGTAGCTAATTAAAGAAGTATTCCTGTGTGGCATGCCAGATAAACTGAAATCTGGCATCTAGTTGTAGCAAGAGTATTCCCATGGAATCAGAGGGGATTCATTGAATAAATGCACAGAAAACAAATTACACAAATTAAGGAGATCTTAATAAGGAAACAATAGTGTTCATTCTTTCATTTTCACATGTTGGGTTAAAAAGTGTTTGGAAATTCCTCATCAAGAAGTTGTATACAGTTGAGACAGCCTAAATTGACAAGAATGAAGGATATAGTAAAAAACAATCTTTCCATCCCTACTTCAGCAATAGGTTGAATGCTACCAATATTAGTTTCTGTCCATGGAATTTTCTTGGGATATCAACCCCAAATGTTCACTGGAAGGACAGATTTTGAAGCTGAGGCTCCAGTACTTTGGCCACCTCATAAGGAGAGAGGAGTCCTTGGGTCCCTGATGCTGGGAAAGATTGAAGGCAAAAGGAAAAGAGTACAGCAGAGAATGAGATGTTTGGACAGAGTCATTGATGCAACCAATATGGATTTGACCAAACTCCAGGAGACAGTGGAAGATAGGAAGGCCTGGCGAGCTCTGGTCCATGGGGTCACGAAGAGTTGGACATGACTGAATGACTGAACAACAACAACAACCAACATTAGTAGTATTAGTTGCCTTGTTGCCAGATGGGTGGTAGAAAAGTACAGTAAGTAAGTAAGTAAGTAAGTAAGTAAGTAAGTAAGTAAGTAAGT
>JAHTLZ010000129.1:92829930-92843348 GCA_023846285.1 Phrynocephalus versicolor
AGTAAGTAAGTAAGTAAGTAAGTAAGTAAGTAAGTAAGTAAGTAAGTAAGTAAGTAAGTAAGTAAGTAAGTAAGTAAGTAAGTAAGCCTGAATGATTTCTAGAGGAAAAATGTTGAAACTGAGGCTGTCCTAACAGTTTCTGGCCGCTTAACAGTTTCTTCCTCTTTATTCTTCTCCACTGATATGAAGCTGCTGCCCCTCTCAACAGAAATGCTCAAGACTGACCTGAGAGTTTCTAGTGATGAAGCCTGTGCTCTTGCATGATTAGGTTGTTCCTTCAGAAAAGAGAGGCTATATCTATTCTAGAGTTTACAGAAATGCTGTTTGGGATTATACCTCCATAAAATAGATAATTACCATTGCCCATAATCATTGAGGAATTCCCATAAGAACAGTAAAATTATTACTTATTAAGATCTCCTTAATTCGTGTAATTTGTTTTCTGTGCAAAATTTGTCTTTGTTATAGAAAGCCAAAACACCATTAATTTGCTATGTTAAAGCAAAAACACCATTAATTTTTGGATACTTCAAAACCTCCTACCCCTTCTGTAAATGGAGGATATTTATTCCCTGTTGGATACAAGAACACTTGATGAAGAGAAGAAAAGTCCATCTACAGTATGGCTGAGATTAACATTCAGATTTATGTTACCACAAGATGATGTAGGAAACCTGAAAAGGGAACCTGTTAGGGTCCGTTCTTACGGACTAACATGTAAGATGATTGCGTCCTAAGAACTGGAGATGCTAGTGGCATCATGTTGTGTGTTGAAGTTACTTGTGCTGAGTCTTCATTGCAACTTCAATAATATAGTTATGACTTTTATAATCAAGGTGCTGCACATTCTTGTTCAGTCAGGTTTTTATTGCGGTATAAAACCATAAAAATCATTAAAATCATTAAAACATGGTAGCAAAATTGTAAAGTTACATAAACAGTGTGGATATAACGATATACATAAAAATATTAAAACGCAAAAGGAAACTAAACCAGTAAAAGAAAGTAGAGAATTTTCTAGCCCGCCATCTTAGAATGGAATTTAATCAGGTATAAGCAAAATTTGGCTATTTGTTTGGTAATAAAAGAATTTTCATCACTTAAAAGTCTTTCCAGACCCATCTCGTTTGGGTCTACTGTAAGTCTCTCTAAGCATGGGTGAATGAATCTCTTTCTATAAGGGTTGTGAAGAGGGCAACAAAAAAACATATGCACCATAGATTCCACCTCCCTTTGGGAGCAAATGCAGCGTCTATCTTCATAGGGAATTTTCTTATATCTCCCTTCTAAAACCATTGAAGGAATAACTGAGCAGCGGGCTAAAGTAAAGGCTCTCCGGTAAGCAGGCTCTTCCAGCTGTAAGAGATAGTTGGCCATTCTCATAACATATCTGGTCTCCATGGGAGCCCTAAACAAAGGGGATTGTGCTATATCTCGTTGGCGCTCAATGTCTTGGATCCTTTGTTTAATAAGTGCTTTGGCCTGCATAGTACTCTGAACCAATAGGTCATCTATTGAGAGCCCCATAGATTCTAATTTTCTTTTTAAAGTTTGTATCCACCTAGGTTGGAAAGGGTCTTGGTTTATTAAAGGAAGAAGGCCTTTTTGGTCTGAGAAGCTCTTAAGCCACTGACAAACAGAGGCAATAAGTATTCTAGCTTCTAGTTTCATTTGACCCAATTCTAATCGTATCAAAGCATTGGAAACACCTGGAGGGACTTGTAAGATAGAGCGGAAGAACTTAGATTGTACCTTCTCTAACACAGCCAGATCAGCCAGAGATATTCCTGTATAGGTGCCATATAGGAGCTGAGCTACGACTTTATGTTGGTAGAGCCTTAATGCTGCTGGAACAAAGAGACCTCCCTTTGTTCGGAAGAATCTCACAATAGCATTAGCAGACTGCTCAGCCTTCTCAGCTCTCCAATTACAGTGTGCATTGTTGGCCCCTGATTCTTGCACTATCACCCCCAGATAGGTGAATTTATGCACTTGCTCAACTTTCTTCTTTTTTATTAGCCAAGATCTTATTTTTGGCTGTCTGCCGAAGGCCATCACTTTTGTTTTATCACAATTAATAATCAAGTGTTCTTTATCACAGTAAGCTGAGAAGCTATCCAAGGCCCTTTGGAGACCTACTGGAGACCTTGATAGAATAACAGTATCATCAGCATAAATCAGTATTGGGAGGTGCCGTGAAGCAAGCTTTGGTGGGTGAAATTTTAAGTTACTCATGTGCTTCACCATATTGCTTATATAATAGATGAACAATGTGGGGGCCAACAGGCAGCCTTGCCTGACTCCCTTGGAGGTTTGGATAGAATTTGTTAGTAAGCCTTGAGGGTTACATCTTACTTTAAGGTATGTTTCCTGATGGAGGGCTTGGATAAGGTAAAGAAGTCTTTTATCAATGCTAGAAGAGCCTAGTTTTTGCCATAACCTCTGCCTTGAGATAGAGTCAAAGGCGGCCTTCAGATCTATAAATGCAGCATATAGGGAGATTGGGCCTTTAGAGGCATATTTTTCAATTAATTGTTGGAGTATTAAACAGTGCTCCATTGTTGCTCTTCCTCCTCTAAAGCCTGCTTGTTCTACTGGAATGCATTCTTCTTGCTCAAGCCATAATTCTAGTTTTTCTAAGAGATGTCTTGTGTATAGCTTACTAATGATGTTTAGAAGGCTGATGGGTCTGTAGTTCGCTGGGTCTTTCTTGTCACCTTTCTTATAAATTGGAACCACAATAGCCATCCCCCATTGCTTGGGAATCCGGCCAGTTTGGTCTATAAATGTGAATAATTCTGCTAGATAATGTGCCCACCAATCAGCATTTTCTTTGAGGACTTCAGGTGGAATTCCATCCGATCCTGGCGCCTTTCCTATTTTTAGACGGCCAATATGGTCTTTTATCTCTCTTGGGCTGACTGGGGACCATATAGGCAAATTCCTTAGGTCTCCTATAGGAGTGCCTTGCACAGAATCATCATAGAGATTTTGAAAAAAAGTGGCCCATTTATTTGCTGGAACATGCATATCTAGTGGCGATGAATTCTTCGCCCTTCCAGCATTAATAAGTTTCCAAAACTGAGCTGAGTTCTTTTGTTTGGCTGACTGGATTAGCTCCTCCCATAAGTTCCTTACATACTCTTTTTTCTTCCTCTGAATGGTGGTTTTATATAATTTCTTTTGAGCTAGCAGCTGAAGATGTATTTCAGGTCTTTCCTCCAGACCTTTGTGCAGGGACAGATGGTACAAGGTGTTAAGCTCTTTTTTAACTTGTACACATTCATGGTCGAACCAAGGTTTTGTGTTCCTATAAGCAGAGTATACTTTGTTCTCTGAAGGAACAGTCAAAACGGCGTTTACTTCCTGGGTCAAAGCCTGGAAGTTTACAAGAGGGTCTTGCTCTGGACTTAAGTTACTAAAGAGCAAGAGATGATATTGCAATTTCTCTGGAGTTAGTATTTCTTTTACTTTGGTACTACGGGTGCTAGACCATTTTAACCTTTTTCCGATAAGTTCTAGCTGTGGTGTATACTGGTCCTCTGGTTGTGTTGGATTCCGAGGAAGAGACACTTTTAGGCTTAGTGGTAGATGATCCCCTTCCAAGAATGGCAGAATTTTAAAAGTTTTAATCCTAGGTAGTAATACATTGCAGACAAGCATATAATCAACAGAACTAGCCCTCTTACCTGCCATAAAAGTATATTCACCTGGGCAGTCCCCATAGAATGCCCCATTAAGAATATGAAGCTCCCTCCTACGTGATAACTTAGCAAGGCATGCACCTGCATAGTTCGCCTTTGGGTCTTTAGATGTGCGTGTAGAGAGGAGTCCATATGATTCCCCATATAGATCTTCTAAGACCAGATTATATTTCTTTGCTAGAAATATATCATTTGGTCCAACTCGGGCATTAAAATCACCTGCCAACAAGATTTCTGCTTCGGGACACCCAGCTAACAGATCTGATATATAATTATCTAAGGCTGACCAGTTTTCTTCAATAGAGGATTTCTTTGTTCTAGGTGGAAGATAGGCATTTATTATAAGAAGGCTGCCATTCACCCAGCTCATCAGTACGGCCATTGCCAGGTGGGCTAAGGGAGGTTTCAAAACACATTTTACCTTTAAGGTAGTTGAAACAAATATAACCAGCCCACCCATTAATCTTCCCGGACCTTTCCCAGCAGATGCCTCTAAGTTAAAGGAATAATAGCCATTCAGAAGAGGCGTTTCTGCTGTCCATGTTTCCTGCAGTAGGATAATGTCATATATTTTCTTCATGAAAGGAACATCCATATATGAGTGGAGGCAACGTTGCCATCCAGCTACATTCCAAGAAAGAATTTCAATTGTATTATCATCTGCCCTCATATGTTGTCTCAGTGACAGATTATTGTTTGAATCACTTTGGGGGAACAAAATGTGGTCATAATGAGAGGAAGCTTGGCTCATCTGGTGATTTAGATCCCTCTGCTTATGAGTTGAGGGAGAGGTAAAAGGTACTGGGGTTGAGCCAAGCTCACAATTGGAAAAATTTAAAAGTTCAGCTTTGCACATGGAAAAATTATTATCCCCAAGTCAGTATCCCTGGGACCAGCCCCCATTATCATTTACATAATGTCTCTGCCACCAATAAGGAGAAGTTTCAGTAATTTGGTTGTTGAAGGTGTCCAAGCTTCTCTGAGTTTTGTTCCAGCTTGTGTGTTTGGGTTTACTCCACACATTCTTCTTCCTTCTAAGATTTGGGACAGTGGGTCTAGGTCTGATCAAAACTGGGATAGGCTTACTCATATAGATGTCCGGCTTTGTAGGTTCTTGGGAGGCTCCTATCGATTCAAAATTCTTCCTTAATGCAGACTGTTGTTGTTGATCCTTTTCCTGTAAGTCTTGCTCCTTTGGGTGATTACCTTCCTCTTGCTTCTGGGCATGGCTGGCAGGTAAAGGCATCTCTTCTACTGCTGTCCCCGACACTGGCGAGTGTCCCCCCTGTCTTCCTTTTAGCTTTAACTTCTTATGCTGTGAGCTGGATTTACCCTGTTTGGATCTCTTAGAACGATCTCTGGTCTCTAGCCGTTTGAATAAAGGTTTAAAGTCCATCCTCCTGTTCCCCTTGGCACAATGGTTGCTATCAGTTTTGCTTCTGCATTTCTCCATCGTTGGCAGGGGTAGCTTCTTTTGTGAGGAGAGATCTTTCTTCTTGTCTTTTGTTCTTAGCCCTCCATCATGCATCTCCACAGTTCTTTTTGTGGGACCCTTTACCTCAGTGAGGGTGGGGCTGGTATAACTGGCAGCATCCCCTTCCGTGTCAACAATGGGTGGGATCAGGGGAGGTGATCTGGTTTGCATTATAGTTGATGGACCAGTACACAAAAGCAGCTCTTCCATATTTAACCCTGTGATTTTGTTGATAGTTTCAGGGGATAAGTTGTAGAATTCCACTTCGTCTGTTGGAGGCAGGTGGTCAACAACATTCTCCTTTTGCCCTGTACTCTGGGTCATCAATTCAGGTGATTTTTTGGCTTCTAGCAAGCATCCAAGCATAGTCACAATAAGCTCTTTAATGTCCTTTAGTAGATCTCTAATTTCATCAACAGATTTCTGGTTTAATGAAGAGTCATTGTCCCTAGTACAGGAAGGCGTGTTTAGGTTTGTAAATGATGCAGCGGTGTCTTTTTGCAAATTGTTGACCACAATATTCTCAATTGGACCCACAGGGGAGTATAACGTTTCTATTGTCCTTAGTTCACCAAAGTCAGCATTTAAATTATTTTCTAAATAGCTGCAATCCAGGATTTGATAGTCCTTCATAACACTTTCTGGTAAGTCTATTGACTGTGTTCCATACATCCCAGAAGGGGTCACTCTGCTTTGGTCCACCCTAGTTGTAGCAGGTTCCCCTCTTTTGAGATAATCAGTTATAGTGGTTTGCTTCATCTTGCTTGTTATTCTGCTGTAATCTTTAGCAGCCATAAGAGGCTTGTTCTTCCTCATAGATTGCATATGACACCTGAGCAGGGGGGAGGGAGGTGTAACAGGTCCCAGGCTACTCGCCCTGACTTGTAGGGGAGTGAACAAATGCTCTCCACTGCTGGTTTCTCTAAGGTCCGAGATAGGTGTAATGGCTATTGACATGGTCCTCTGAAGCTGGGATAATACTGGAGTGGGGAGGGAGACATCCAGAACTTCCTCCTCTTCACTGGATGCAGAGGTTATCATTCTGACTACTTTGGTGTCTTCACAACCCTCTCCCCTCTCGGCTATCCTGCTGAAACAGCTGGCCCTAACCTCAGGGTGGAAGCCTCTGTCTCACAGAGCTTTAAATTAGTCACTGCCAAACAGCTAATTCTATAACTTTGAGACAGTACCTTGAGCTTCCAGCTTTCTCTCTCACTCGTGCAGCACTTCCCGGTCGCACATTCTTGTTAAGTCTCTCCTTGCAAAAAAAAAAAATAAAATAAACAGAGATGATGCAGTCCTTCTACTGTCGGTGAGGATAAGTATGTGTTCCGCAAGGGTGTGAAGAAGAATTTTATAAAAGGACAGTTGAGCAAGAAAACTGCATTAATTGGTTTTTAAAATAAAGTCTAGTTTGTAGCCTATCTGTGAAAGAGTGCACATAGATTTCCATTTCCTGTAATTAGGAGGATACACCAAATACAAACTGGAAATAAAGATATTGGAAAACTGTAAAGAAACATTCATCAATGGGAGATACACACAATAGAAGTGAATATAGAAAATACATAAGGCATTTGTACTTTAGACACTAAATGTAGCCAAAGTCCACCCTTCTGAATATAGGTACCAATGTGTACACAAATTTCTATGGAAAAAGCAGAAAGAAGACATATTATTGCATCTCAATGGAGGACTTAGATGGGATGAGCATTCTAGTAAAATTCTAAGACCTCCAGGCATCCAGGGGAGGGTATCCAAGCTGGTAGGAGATCTTGAAATGAAGTCTCCCGAGGAATGACTGAGGAACTTGGGTGTGTTCAACTTGGAGAAGAGAGGTGGTATTCAATTGCATTCAACTATTGAAGGGCTGCCTCACAGAAGATGGAGTAAGCTTGCTTTTTGTAGCTCTAGGACACAGGGCCAGAACCAATGCATTTCACTTCCAAGAAAGGAGGTTCCGTAAACATTAGGAAAAAGTTCCTGACAGTAAGACATGTTTGAAAAGGAATGGTCTATCTTGGAAGGTGGTGGACTCTCCAGATATGCTTTAGCGTTAGCTTTGATAGGAGGAGGAGAAACTCAGTGGCCCTTGGAGTCCTGTCGAGTCTTCGAATTCTAGAATTTTATGGAAACTGGATTTTTCATAGCAGTAGAATATAGTGGCCAAAATGTTTGCAATATTCATTCACACTGAACAAGTCACTTGGATTAAAAAGAGCTGTGGATTGCCAAATTACCAAAGTGGCAATGCTCCCCAATGGGATCAACATGGCTGCTTCTCTATGGATACTTGCAGGGCCTTTCCATGCAGTTATGCTTTTGAAAATATTAATAAAATCTCAGTGTCTTCTCCATGCTTTTGTACGATGCCAGCACCTCATTGCAAGCAAACCTCCTTTTTCTCTTTTCTGAGCATTAACCGTGCAGATAACTTTGAAAAGGGGAACGCTGTCTCTGTTACATGTTTCCTTTGCTTCTCTTTAGAGAAAAAATGGTTGGCAGGGAGGATGGCAAGGACAGCTGTTTTCCGGCTAAAAATGACAACATTCCGTCTGTTGGCTGCAGTTTCCTGCCGTTTCCAAGCACTGGTCCCCCGTATCTTCAAATGTCTAACAGATGGTGAGTTACAAACTGTCTAAACTGCTTTGAAGCTGGGAAAGACGTAAGAGGAAAGAAGAGGGCCCCGCCTTGGAAATGCAGGTGGCTATGTGTCACGGAGGAATAACAAAATGTAGTTATTCATTAATGTTTTGAAAGAGGAAAGCCCAACAAAAACCATTTTAAGAAGCAAAATTTGGTTACAGTCAACATAGGAAATTTCTATTCCAAAACCTAATAAGCTCAGGGTGAGATCAGACAGCTGCAAAGGCACGTGGCTGTGATCACATCAGAAAGAGTTGCTTTGTAGGCAGTCATCGTTCTGAAAGCAACCCTTCCATCTGCCAGGGAATTGCTCCAGTCCAGCCTCCAGTGGCAGTAGCCCCATGGCTGGATGGAAACACTCCAGCTGTCACAGAAAGAAGCAGGGTTGGAGCACAATCACCTGCATGTCCCATGACTGCCAACTTCTCCAAAAGGTGATCTAGCTTCCTGTGTGACCATACCCGATGCAGGAAGATTGGACGAATGGAGGATATGTTTCTGCTCCTTTTAATAGTTGTGTAAGAGGGGGCACATAACTTTCCTAGAGGTCAGACAGATGAATAGAGGAGCAATGTCTGGATTTTGCAAAGCCCTCCCAAGAAAAGAAAAGAAAAGAAAAGAAAAGAAATATTATAATCACAACAAGCAATGGAGTAAAAAACCAAGAAATGAAGAAATTAACAATAACATTAAAATACAGCAACAGCATCACAATTTAAAAATCAAGTTGAATTTAGATTTAGATGGCATGGGAGATAGGAAGGCTGAGCAGATGTTATCATCTCAGCTACAGTGGGAAAAGATATTGCTAAGGCATCAACAATGATGGAATGTATCAACTGAAAAAAGAAGACACTACAGACGGGCACAAAGTGAAAATATAATGTTTCATTTCATTTTGTTCCTTTTCTTTAGTAGTTTCATTTCATTTCATTAGAAACATTTTTAAAGAATTCTTTAAATTTAAATTCTTTTTAAAGAATTTCATTAAAGAATGAAATAAAACAAAATGGTTTGTTAATGGCTCCTCTGGGTTCTAGAGGCACCAAAATCTCGTGGTAGCTTCTTTGGACCATTCCATGTAAGCCCACCAAATTTGAAGAATTTTGGAGTTCAGGGGGCTGAGTTATTAACTCCAAAGCCCCCCCCCCAGGAGAAAAACATTTCTAAGTCAGGAAGCCTCTAATAGCTCACCCCCTACAGGGGGAGTTTCCTGAAGTGGTTCCCTTCATTACAAATGATTTTCTCCTGGGGGATCCCTTTTGGAGTTCAATAACTCAGCCCCCTGAACCTCAAACATCTCCAAATTTGGGGGGGGCTTACAGGGAAAAGTCCTAAGAAGCTACCGTACGATTTTGGTTCCTCTAAGATTAATCATTTTGTTCCTAGATTTAAAAATGGCATTTCATTTCATTTCATGATGAAACACGTCCTACCGTTTTGTTACATATCAAAATTATTTATTATTTATCTATTTATTACACTTATATACCACCCATCTTCCGAAGTGGAACTCAGCAGAAAATGATGAAATAGCATTTGTTTTTTGTTTCCTTCCCATCTCTAGAAGACACTGATGTGCTAACTGATAGGTGAAGATGCAGATTGAGGATTCATTATTCTAATCTGAATAGAAATGCAACATGTATCATTTTATGGACAGAAACAAGTTGTGACTGGGTGCCTGATATTCTTGCTATGCCAACTACCCAAGTGCAAACAATTGATGGAAACCTGAAGGCCCTTCTTGCTTATCTTAAACCCTACATGGACCAAACAGCCTGCAAAGAGAGAACAGGCCTTGGAAAATTAGGACAAATGGCAAGTTTACTTATGAATCTGCTGAGAAGGATTGGAACTTACAACAGGCCCGCTGGTGGGACTTGAAATGGCTTAAACAGGGGTGTCCAATCTTCGGCCCTCCAGATGTCTTGGACCACAACTCCCAGAATTTCAAGCCTGTACTGCCAATGACAGAGGACTGTGGGAGTTGTGGTCTGAAACATCTGGAGGGCCAAAGTTTGGACACCACAGGCTTAACACCTACTGAGCAGCACCTTTCTAATGGCTCATAAAGCGAAGCATTCTATCCATCTAAGCTGTGAAGCTTTTTAGACTGTATGTGAAGGACTTACCTTTTCAACTCCCTTCTAGAGATGATGAGAATGTTGACACTTGATTATTGAAAGTGAATGATGAATTTTTAAAAATTACTTCTTCAGAAGTCATCCATTTTAGTTTTCTGAGGATTTGTCTACCTGTATAAAGAGCAATAAAAGAGAGAAAAGTTTTTCAATACTTCTAAATTAGAATTCACAAAGCAGTTATGGCTTCAACAAGAAGGAGTGGTTGTCACTTTCATGCTTCAAGTAACTTCTTCGCTAGAAATGTATCAGCTTTATTCCCCCCCCCAAGCTATTTCTGTCTCGTGAATTTGAATATTTTTTCATGCCATATGCATTCTTAAAGCTTTCCTTATTTCTTAATTGTTTCAACCACCTGTGTGTTTTTTCATGTGTTCTTGCATGTTCCGTTTTTTAAAAAGCAGGTGCAGCTGTGAATATGATATTAGACTGTTTTCTAACGCTGTGTTTTGTGGTATACTCAGGAATGAATTCACATGGTGCCTTCAGAATAGAGATGGGCACGACTCAAAAAAATAAATTTTTGTTTGTCGTTTGTCGTTTAGGGGTCCGTTTCAGTTCGTTTTCGTTTTTTGGGTTTTTTTGCACATTTTTCGTTTTTGTTTTTGTTACGAAACGAAATGAAAAAATGAAAATGAAAACAAAATTATTTCATTTTGTTAGCATTCTTTTCAATGCAATGTGTCTGCCATAACGAAAACGAAAAACACGGCAAAATTTTTCGTTTCATTTCCGTTGTCATTTTGCTTCTGAAAAATTTTTCGTTTTCATTTTCGTTACAAAATGAAACAAAAAACAAAAATGAAAATTTTGCTGAGTCGTGCCCATCTCTACTTCAGAATTTTATTTTTTTTAAAAAATCATAACTCCACAGATTTTTTTGCAGTCCATAATCTTCAAAACAAATTGTAAGAAAAAATTACTTCCCAGATCATAAGATACAGTGCTACGTCTTGTACATTTTAACCAATACAATATATTACTGTATAAATAATTATTGTGGTAACTTGAAGAAACAATCTGAAATAACTTGGGTTTTTTTTTTTGTTTCTACAAAGGGTAGAATTCCACCAGGAAGGCCACAGCTAAAGACCCATACTTAATAGGTATTAGGAAGAGTTACATAGATGGGACTTTCATTGTACATCTAATGAGCCTAATATTCAGACCATTTCCCCCTTAACGAGTCTATTTAGGCCATTGTCCAATTTATCAGCCTATTTAGACCAGGGGGATGTGAAATCAAGGTGAATTATAAATTGGAGGCCTTGCCACTAACTTTTCTCAGACTGACGAAGCTGCTTGGATGAATAGCAAAATGTTTTGATCACTCAAGAAAATAAGTTCAGTTGCCATGACTCAACTTCCAGATAACCTCACCTTTATGACTGAGAAGAATCTTCACAGATTCAGCAAAGGTAGAATTTTCATGTCAAACTACAAAATAGTGATGTGTGTGTGTGTGTGTGTGTGTGTGTGTGTGTGTGAGAGAGAGAGAGAGAGAGAGAGAGATGACCGACTCTTTGTGACTCCATGTCCCTGCAGTTTTCTCGGCAGGAATACTGGAGTGGTTTGCCAGTTCCTACTTCAGACACATACGGCACCTGGCATTCTCTGGTGGTCTCCCATCCAAGTGCTAACCAGGGCTGAATCTGCTTAGTTTCTGAAATCAGGCAAGATTGGATGTGCTTAGGGCATCTAGACAGGTAACACTTTGTAGTAATAGTAGTTCTCCCATAATTTTCAGAGATGAAAATAGGCTGAAGTTTGACCCTGGTCTGTGCCCAACCCATAACTTTTTGTTCCAATTATGAGTTACTCTTTTTTTTTTAACAGAACTGAATCAATCCCTGTATGCATGGAAGGGTCACTTTAAAGGAGATCACTCCCAGCAAAACTGACCCTTTGCAGCATTACCAATAGCAATCCTACTTCAGTCTCATCAGAGAAGACAGCTCCTTATGTTCCTGTGAATTATTATGAGCAGAGACAGGCACAAAATGATGATGTGGTGAATGGTTTTGATGCTACTCACCGTTGCCTTCCCTGTCCCACATCCTCTGGGAGCTTCCTCTGTATGGGAAGCGCCAAACACTTGTTCAGCTGAAAAACGAACCAGTTTGGTGTTTTGTGCCCATCTCTATTTATGACCATAGCTTGTCAGTAAAATGGCAGCCTTAATGAAATTTCAAGATTCAACTTCCGTTCAATTTCAGACATTATTTGGATCATATTCCTAGTTGTGACTCATAGTCTTTATTCTTTAAGAGCATTCATGGAGGAAAATTAGCTTCCTTTAAAATTATGCTAGAATGAGTCATCAAGCATATTGTTGTAATGCTGATGAGTTTAGCTAAATTCATAATGGATGATTTTTATGACTATCGCACAAAAGCTTTCCCATCAATACAACCTAGGTGGGGTCAAGAGCTAATTTCTTCCAATCAAAGGACATTTTTACAACCAGTGTGAGCAGGAACTGTGCCAGAGCTTTCAAAGGGGTTGGGGTCTGTTTGGGGTATTAGAAAATGAAGACCCTGTAAAGTCACATCTCTTCTAACTACAACTTATAGCCTTGTTCTTTAAATTGAGATTATTTTGATCTGGAAAGGTGAAGAAGGATGCATTAATGGCTTTTCTTTTATGTAAAGGTTCAGTCAATAAATCTAAGTCAAGAACCAGAATATTTGATTTTAATTATTGTTTTATTCCTAAACTATTGTTGTTCCACTCCTGCTCCTTTGAAACCAGAAACATTCCTGTTTTCCTACTAATATTCTACTTTATTGCTACTTGGATTGTCATTCTAGCATTCACGTAGTTCTTTCATCTTCTTGAAGCCCACCTCTTCTATGAAGCTTTGCATTTAGCTTGCCTTGTAGTAAAGGAATTAAAGTCAATTTAAACAAAGTTATGGATGGATATGAACTCCTGGTTCAGTGATTCATATTGATTCATCCTTCAGATGAAAAGGTGTTCACCTGTTCGGCTATATTTACATTCTCTCGTGTGACCAGAGCAGACCCTGAAGACTGTGGGTGCTGAATTCATGAGCGAACCTTTGTGGGCTTAAACCAAAAACCACAACTTGGGCTGAAATTGAAATAGAATAAACCAAAAGACTTATTGTATAGCCTGCCGCATCAACAGACTAAAGAACAGTTTTCATCCATGGGCTGTCAGACTGCTGAATGGGAAATAATTCCATGACAAGTATAGAATGACTGGCCTGTGGGTTGGCACATTCTGTATCAAGTACACAGGGTGCAATAAGACTGAGTGGTTGTTAGTGGGATGGTGGTGGGATGGTGGTGGGGGTGGGAAAGGGAGACTCAGCCAATTTCACTGTGCACATGTTGTACATTGACAATAAAGGTATTTATTATTATTATTATTATTATTATTATTATTATTATTATTATTATTATTATTATTATTATTATTATTATT
>JAHTLZ010000129.1:92843358-92865273 GCA_023846285.1 Phrynocephalus versicolor
TTATTATTATTATTATTATTATTATTATTATTATTATTATTATTATTTGGTTTAAGCAATTTGGTTTAAGTGTGACATCTTAGTAACAACTGCCATAATCACATACGTCTATACAGAGCCACTCAATAGTCTCACTTGAAACATTCCAGTCTCTGAAAAAAACAGAGATTGTGGTCTTCAAGATGACACAAACGTAAGAGTGGATGAGACCTTTTACTGGACCACTAAAAGGTGAAAGAATATTTGCAGTGTGGTGTAGTGGATAGAGTTAGGGACTAGAATTCTGGGGAACAGGTTACAAATACCCACTTGGCATAGAAGTGCACTATTGGAGTGGAAGTGGTAAAATGACTTCCAAAACCCTATTGTGGTTGCTTTAAGTAGTTGCAACTTGATAGTACAGGAGCAGCAGCAACAACAACAACAACGACCATATAAATGGCCAACTTTTACAAAGAACATTCCACTTCTTCAGGCTTAGCTCAACTCCCCTCATGGATAGTGCAGAAAAAAATGTAATCCGGAGTCCAACGATTGATGGTATATATCTATGAGAGTTTGTAGCAGTTCTCTTGAGCGTGCTGCCTTAAGCCTCCTTGCAGCATGATTTGGAATGTTTACCTCCCCACTTAGGACCAAAAGATTGCCAATGATTCTGTGAATGCCTCCTCCCCCCTCCCGACACACACTCTTTGCCTGTTTTGAAACTATCATGTCTTTCTGTCTTTTGGGGTAGGCAAAACAACACAAAGACATAGCTGCTTCTGGAACAACTTAGGGGTTATAATTTGGTTTATCCACCAGGTAGAAATAGCCAATTGTGACAAATTAAAGTCAAAATAATGCTTTTACCATCTTTATTTCCTTTGTGACTGCCCTTTCCACATTGAGCAGGAAGGACTGAATGTGCTCCTCCTAGTCATGTTCCCTTAAATGTACGGCAACACCTACAAAATCTGCCTTATAAAGGTTTTGAGGCATATACTGACTTCTGCTGATGTTCAAAGAAATACAAGCAGAAAAACCTTTTAGACTGTCTTCTTTTACAGAGAAAAGGATGAGGGATGGAGCGGCAGGCTGCATACCTCAACAGGGCTCTTGTTTATCAAAAGCAAGACTAAAGGCTAAACCATACCCTACAAGTAGACCATGATTAGAAAAGGCTATTTGGGTGCCAAAAATGTCTGCTGCAATAGGAGCTTTTGATGCCTCCCAAAGTGTCCAGATGAGCTTGTTGTGTTTTATAGCTGGACAGCAGGAGTCACAAAAGTCTGACCAAATCACATCTTTCAAACAGAAAAAGATCCAATACTCTAATGAGAGGTTATCTGTAAGACCTTGAACAACCAGTGCTCAAAATGACTGGGTGGAATCATAGAACCATAGAATCATAGAGTTGGAAGAGACCTCAAGCGCCATTCCAGTCCAACCCCTTGCCATGCAGGAACCCCCATCAAAGTACAGCAATACCTTGGCTAACGAATGCCCTTGATAATGATTTTTTTGGATAACGAATCACAATTTCCATGTATAGGGCTGCCTCGGATAACGAATTTTCCCTATGGGCTGCCTCAGATAATGAATCACAATTTCTAGGTATAGGTCTGCCTCGGATAATGAATTTTCTCTATGGGCTGCCTCGGATAACAAATTTTCCCCATGGACTGCCTCGGATAACGAATTTTCAGCATGCATTGGTAAAAATGAGTTATCCCAGGTGGCCTTGCATCTGTACATTTAAAGTGCAGTTTATAAAGAGTTTTGAACAAAAAAAATCAGGTGTCTGTGTCATTTTCCTAGGCTTTAGAACGGATTAATTGGTTTCCCATTCATTCCTATGGGAAACTGTGTTTGGGATAATGAATTTTTTCAGATAACAAATTGCCTCGGAGAATGAATCAAATTCGCTATTCAAGGTACCACTATACTCCTTACTGATGGCCATTGAGGCCTCTGTTTAAAAGCCTCCAAAGGAGGAGACTCCACCACCCTCCATGGCAGCACTGCTGAACAGCTTTAACCCTAGGAAGTTCTTTCTAATGTTCAAGTGAAATCTCTAACTAGTTTGAAACCATTGCTCCAAGTCGTAGTCTCTGAAACCATGGAAAACAAACCTGTCCCCTCTTTGATGTGACATCCTTTCAGCTGGGCTGTGGAGGTGCTATGTGGAGAAGATTCTAACTGAAGTGAACTGGAGACAATTGTTCGCACAATCAGTGCTTTGGTTTCAGTTTTACCACATTTACCATGTGGGGAAACCAGCAAAAGCAGAGGAAAACAAAAACACCACCTTTCTTTGGAATAACTATAGCCTTTAGAATTATAGTCCTGATGTTCTGTAGAAGCAATAAATTTTCCTCATTCTTCATAATATGGTATTCATTTCATTTTATCATTCCAGCTTTGAACACCTGAACTGGAGAATAACAAACAGAATGAGGGAGGAAAGGGAGGGAGGGAAAAAGAAACTAGCAATTTAACTTTCTGAAACTTTACCGTAAGCAATGTTTATCTTCATTAAGTTCCGACATAATGAACAAAATGTTTCTAGTCCCTTGAGATTTTCGGCAGCAAAACCTATTATTATGTATGCATTTAGGTCAGAGAGAGGAAGGAAGGATGTGTTACTTGTAGCTTTTGAAGCATATCTGATTTTTTTTTAAAAATTACTATGCCATACCCAGCACACTTGGAAATAAGTCACTCTTTAAAAAGTTGCCAGTTCCTATGGTGCTGAGTGTTCATCTGGCACTCTACATAGACAGACACATGGTGATCTCTCTTGACAAACAGAGTGCCATGCTAGCTTCTCTGTTCTGAATACAAGAGGCCTTGGTCTCAGAGATGCTTTCCCCATTAACAACAGAATGGTGTGTAGTCTTTATTGCATGAATACCATTAACTGCACATTTGTTCAACTTGTTTGTTGAAACCTATAAATGATGGAGCGCTCTACCACTGGCTTTCCTCGTACAAGAGAATTTCAGCCTTCGTTTGTTTATTGTTTGAAACAAAACTAAGCAAGAGCAAAAATGCACCACTGAAAGAATCAAACCAATTAACAACAGCTTACAAATCCACGTTAGAAGAGCCACACTATAAAAAAAATGGGAGCTCAGCAGTTAATAATCTGAATAACTATACTTATTTTATGTTTATAAAAGAAGTACCATATTGACCAGAATTTGTTACTGGTCTGAATGTCTCCCCCCACTCCTGAAATAAAGAGACAGACACAGGTGCTAAGTGTAACTAGGTCCATTTTATTATATTAATAACTTTCACACACACACACACACACACACAAATCTTCATAGGGGCCTGATCATAGTGTGGAATCCTGGGTTTGGCTCCAAGGGTACCTCTTAATCCCTTCTCTGACCCCTAAGGGGCAAGTCCCAAGATCCAGGTCTGAGTAGTCCACAGTTAGCTGGTACCCAGCTAGCAATAACAGAGAGTCCTTCTGCACAGTTAATCAAAAGGGGGTTGCACTGGCTGAGTTCAATAGTAAAGAGAATTCCTTTTCTCTGAAGCAAAATACGCCAAAACATCTCCACCTTCTGTTTTACTCTGGGTTCTTTTCAAAACAAGAGGCCACAATACTTTTCGCAAATAGTATTTTATTTTCTATTCTTAAGATGTAAAAATAAGAAGTCAAAAAGTATCAAAAAGATCAAAACCTTAACAAATCTCAATCATAGTTTTATTTCCCTAAAAATAAAATCTAAGTCATCCTGACTGATTACATTCAAGATTTCTTGTATGCTAACTTTTCTTATTCTACTAACTGCAGTGAGCTCCGCTGCTCAAAGCGATGCTAAGCTCATCATCAGCATAATAATCAGTATAATCATGGCTTCTCTCTCTCTCTTCTCCTCACAGCTTCTAGATGTCACAGGACATAACTGACCAAGGGAAGCTAACCATTTTCCGTGCTGCTAGTTTGTTATGTCTGTTCCTCTACATTCCTCTGATAAGGTCTAATACAACTGAAATGTACTCTTAATATTCAGCCTAACAATTCACACTATGTCCCATCATGCTTATTTCCGTACACCTTCCCCAGTGGTTAACTATCTAATCCTCTTGAATCAGGGCTGCCAATGGTCAGATCTGGCGAAAAGGTACCCTTAATCATGGCAACTGAAACTCCAGATCCAAATTGCCATGATGCTGGGTGCAATAGTTCTCCCAGTGCCAACTGAAAGCTCACTGAACCTGATTTTTCACCCCAAACTACCAGCATGTAACCTAGTTTCAAGAAAAGCCACCAGATGGAAAGGAATTTTGTTTGGCTTTGTGAAGTATTCATATTGCACCCCTCAAAGCACATTTTATCCTGGATGGCCATAGATTTCTGGGGTCCACAGTGTGTAGTGGCAAAGAGCAGATCTAAGAAATGTGCATGAGTTGTCATGTCTGTGAAGATTCTCAGTCATCCAGGTGAGGTTATTTGAAGATGAGTCATGGCAAATGGACTTCTTTTCTTGCGGGACTGAAATCTTTCACTACTCATCCGAGTAGATTTGTCAGTCTGGGTCAGACTGACAAGCTGCTTGGATGATTAGTCAAATGTTTCGATCTCACAAGAAAAGAAGTACAGTTGCCATGACTCAAGTTCCAGATGAGTTGTAATGTGCTTATCTGAAAAATGACTCAGGCAGCATGTTTATCTACTTTGAATTAAAATTCTGAGTATTAAAAATGAAACAAAAACTTACACTTTTTGTAAAAAAAAAAAGTGTTTATAAATACAAGATGTGTCTGAGAATGCAAACAAGGTTCCCAGAAGGATAGTTAAAAATGAGGGATGGGGGAAATATCTCTCATTTGTTCTATTGAAATTCAGAAAGCTTCACTTAAATTTCAAATTCAAGTTACTATGGCAGGGAGAGAAAAGATTAATGTCCCCTTTACAGTCCTTTGGCTGTTCAGAGTCTTCCTAGGCTGCTATTTGCATAACAAAATACATGTACCTTGGTTATGTTTAAAGAATGAGTGTCATGAATAATGAGGTCTTCAGTAATTCATTCATATATAATAAACTCATCACACATTTTAAATGTGAAATAGAGCAAACATTTTAAGAAGCCTCTCAAAGACAAAATCCATAATGCATTTGCATATCTCCTTGATGTAGTAGTTCAAAAATTCTAATAGAGAGGCATCTATAATGTATCTCTGTATGGTTTAAATACAATGTCCGTGTGCTGTACAAGCAGTTAAGAGCAATAAGAATGTGGTGGGTCTAAAGATGTAGTATGTTTAAGTATTTAAGTCAAAGGTTGGTTAATAAATAAATAAATAAATAAATAAATAAATAAATAAATAAATAAATAAATTGTCAGGGATGAAAACTATGGATTGGTTAAGCATTAAACGAGGGATTTTTCAAGGTGACTCTTTGTCACCTCTACTATTTACTATTGCCTTGATTTCCCTCTCAATAATTTTGCAGAACACAAATTTAGGGTACCAAACTGCTAAAAATTCAGGGAAAATTTCTCATCTATCGTATATGGTTGACTTAAAATTGTATGGAAAATCAGAAACTGAAATACACTCACTGACCAACACAGCCTGAATTTTCAGTACTGATGTTAGTATTGAGTTTGGACTAAACAAATGTGCCACAGTGGCACTGAGAAAAGGAAAAATCATCGAGAGTGAAGGAATTGAAATGCCAAATGGACAAGCTATTAAGTATCATCAGTCTGAAGCCTATAAATATCTCGGCATACTGCAGTTAGATAATATCAAGCATGGGCAAGTGAAAAATGTGGTCAGTAAAGAATATATCCAAAGGGTCAGAAAAGTATTAAAAAGTAAGCTGAATGGTGGTAACACCAAGGCCATTAGTAGCTGGGCCATACCGGTCATCAGGTATACTACTGGCATTATAAACTGGGCTCAGACGGAGCTAGATAGTCTAGATAGGAAAACAAGAAAACTTATGACCATTCACTATGCATTACATCCATGCAGTGATGTTGACAGGCTGTATTTACCTAGAAAATTAGGTGGCAGAGGTCTTCTGCAAGTGAAGCAGACAGCTGAAGAAGAGAAGCATGTGTTGGCAGATTATGTAAAAATAGTACAGAGCCAGCATAATTGGAGGTTAAGAACAGGGAGATGTTTAAAGTAAAGCAAACAAAGGGTCAATACAGGAAAACAACAATGGAAATATGATCTGATTGCTGGCATAATAAATGACTGCATGGGCAGTTCCTCGTAAAAAATCAAAGGAAAAGTAGATGAGGAAAAGACCTGGTTATGGCTCACAAATGGAACAATGAAAAAAGAGACAGAAGATCTAATTTTTTCCAGCTCAAGAACAAGCTAGAATAGAAAAATCAGCTGAGTACCCCACATGTAGACTCTGCAAAGAAGCAGATGAAACTATTGACCATATATTGAGTTGTTGCAAGAAAATTGCTCAGAATGATTACAAATAGTGTCATAATGTAGTTGCTCAAATGGTCTACTGGAATTTGTGTTCGAACAATCATCTGCCCATAGCAAAGAACTGGTGGTATCATAAGCTTGAAAAAGTGATTGAAAATGAACATCAGTCAACTGCAAAAAGCCACCTTACTGGGATCTGCTCACATAACTCGAATATTGGAAGCAAATAACATCATGCCAGTAGAACAGAAAGGGAACAAATTTGTAATACAAAATCCAGCGTAGTTAGCTGTCTGATGATGATGATGGTGATGGTGGTGGTGGTGGTGGTGGTGGTGGTGGTGGTGGTGGTGGTGATGATGATGATAAATAATAATAATAATAATAATAATAATAATAATAATAATAATAATAATAATAATAATAATAATAATAATAATAATAATAAAAAATAGATGGGCACGAATCAAAAAAATGGCATTTCGGTTTTCCATTTATCGTTGAGAGGTCCGTTTTGGTTCATTTCCATTTTTCGTGAATTTTTGGAAAATTTTCATTTTCATTTTTCATTTTTTTCATTTTTCATTTTGAGCGATTTTTAAAGCATTTTCGTGCACGGGCGTCCCCCAATGCCCCAGACAAGAGGGAAAACACAAAAAATTGATGCTGGCAGAGACACAGTATAGACTAGGTACGCAGGGAGGCTGCAAAGGCAGCGGCGGGCATTGCCCAGGGTGCAAGGCAGCTGCAGAGTGACTGCACTGCGGGGCAGGGGAGGGTACTCACCAAGAGGTATGCACGCACGCACGCACACAGGGAGGCTGCAGGACTGAAGCTAGAGTCGCAGAGACAGCAATCCCACCCTAATTCCCACTGGAGACTGCAATGAGGACGGGGGCTGCCAGAGCTTTTTATGCCCTCTGTGGCTCCCAGACCTGCCCAGTCTGCAACCTGGGCATGCTATTGGTTGAACATGATCCCATCACATGGCTTGTCTCCATTTTGTGGCTGGCGACATCCATTTTGTCATCCTTAAAGGGAAAAGAAAAATACATCGCTATGGGAGAAGACAAAAACAAACGTTTTAAGGACCCCAACCCCCTGGTAGGTAATAATTTCAAATAATTCTTGCATTATCGCTGCATTTTTATGGATGTCCAGGGCGTTTTAATACCCAAGAAATCAATATTAGGCATCTGGGAGCAATTTTGGGTCGATGTCCCCTAACTCCCCTTAAAGGAAAAAAATACAGCGATTTGAAGACATAAATGCACATTTTAAGGACCCCAGTCCCCCTGGTAGGAATTATCAGACAGTATAAATAATTATCACTGCATTTTTATGGATGTCCAGGGCGTTTTTTAACATTTAAAATAGCTCATTTTATTGCGCGTCGCCATTAACGAAAACGAAACGTAGCAAAGCCAATTTTCGTGGTTCTGTTCGTTTCGTTGCATTTTCATCATGATTTTCGTTAGTCATTTTGTTACGTAACGGAACGAATAACGAATAATGGAAACGGAAAAAGTCCATTCCGTGCCCATCTCTAATAATAATAATAATAATAATAATAATAATAATAATAATAATAATAATAATAATAATAATAATAATAATAATAATAATTTCTATGCCGCCTTCCTTCCAAAAGGGGCCAAATGCGGCTTACAACAATAATTCAATACAATACAATATAATACAATACAAATAGTGGCTTTAGCTTCTGTACTTAGAATAGCTTTAGATTAAGAAAATAACAGATCTTGCTACTGATCGCCAACTTCTATGAGGACATGGCACTTGAAGAATTGTCTCCTGTCCATGGAACTAATAACTGGATTAGCTTTGTGTCCTGTCATGAAGAGTTCACTGGAAAAAAAGTTGATAAGGCCATCTTCTTACATATTCCTACATGCCCATGCTCCAAGCAGCATGCAAACATTTTGCTTTTCCTAACATTTTACACTACTTTCAGATGAAGGCATCCCGTTCCCATCCCTACTTATCACTACTCATCAGGGAACATTTTTGTGAGTCAACAAACTCCCCCATAAGCTGCTGCTGTTTCACCTTCTATTATAAAGTGAAGGGATGTATTGCTTATACAAGAAACTACAGCCAAAAGAGGGCTGTTGAGTGTAGGTGGCATTTAATTAATTCATCTTTATATTTTAGCTGTTTTCAATTTTCTTCACAGTTGCTCTGGAAACCTTCCCAGATTTGGCCACCCTATGTTCTTTGACTTTGCTTTTTGTTAGTATTATTATTTATTAAAATTCAAGCTGAGGTTGACAAGTGAGAATTAATGGTCTCTTTTTGGAAAGAATGTGAAAGGTCTCCTCCAAAGGACTTCTCAGAACTGGCAGGCAAATGAACTGCTGAAAAGCTCCTGGGAGATCAACATAGCTATGTATGCTCTCTCTCTCTCTCTCTCTCTCTCGCTGATCAACAGTTGAAGGAGCATACTACTCATGTCAGTTAAGTCAGATTAATAGTGTGAGACTCAGGGATACATTTCTTCAGCCTCTCTTTAGGGGCATCTACAATGGGTGAGGAAAGCAGTTCAAAACACATGTGTGAATGTATTATCCTAAATGTTTTAAGCTGGGCTTGAAGAAATGTTCCAGAATTCTGAGAACCCCTTGCTCAGATGGCATCCACAAATATTTTTGCCAAATTCTAATTCAGAATAGCAAGATATTTTACTCTAGGTGTCAAACTATGAAGTTAAGTTAGCCTATTGTAAAGGGTAGCCTATTGTAAGGGGTGAAACCACAGCAGAATTTATTTATTTATTTATTTATTTATTTATTTATTTATTTGATATCATTTATATACCGCTCATCTGACCAAATGTCACTCTATGATATAGATAAGATGTAGGCAGTTTTTTTTTTTTTGGCTGAGCAATCATATTTGCAAATGGAGCCCCTGTTTATTAATTATTTATTTGTCTCAAATTTTATACCCTGTTTCTTCTGCTCAAGAGGAATCAAGAGCTGACAATATTAAAAGTAGGGGGATTAAAACTGGAAAGTGCATGCAGGGTGGGAGCACCTCCACTTCTGCAGACCCTGTGGAAAGATTGGGGGTCCCTGCTCTTTCCCCCACCCCTACTGTGTCAATCAAGTCAGAACCTTCATTACTGCAGAAGGTCAGTAAAGGTGGGGCTAGCTTAGCCTTCCCTGGGAGGGAGTTCCAGAGCCCAGGAGCAGTGACAGAGAAGATCCTCTCCAGTGCCCCCACCAAGCACATCTGTGAGGAAGGGGGGGGGACTGAGGGAAAGGCATTTATAACCTAGTAAAGCTCATAAAGGGAAATGCAGTCTTTGAGACAGCTGACACCCAAGTTGTTTTGAATCGGGCAAGTCAAAACCAGTCTTTTTAATTAGTCTGCTAAGCTGGAAACCATTGGAGTGGTAATGAAGGGAGTTATGGGCTCCTTGTAAACAACGCCAGTTAACAGTTTGGCTGTAGCATTCTGGATCCACGGGAGTTTCCAAAAGTACTCCACTTTCGAAAAGTAGTGTGTTATTGTAGTCCAAATATGATGTAGCTACGGCCTCCTAGTGGGAATTCACAAAATAAAGCAAGATGACCTGCAAAGTACAAGAAGACAGAAGCTTGCACTGTAATAATCAGACACAATTCAACATTTAAAGAATTCCTTCTTTAATACTATTAGGTCTGTAATATAGTATATAGTTTACTTCTGACATAGGAGGGCAAAGTATTCTAGATATCATAGTGGGCTGAAGAAACCAATTATATACTTTTCACTGGCAGCCTTCTTTAAAAATAATTATGACAATTTATGGACATAATTATATTTATTTGTTATATTTATATATTCTAGGGACAGGCAATTCCTGTAAGCCCAGGTAGTGTTTGGAAGCCTCTACACAGAAGCAGCCAATTGATTACCTTGTTCTGACCCTGAACTGAGCTGAGCTCCAACAAGGAAGCAGGCTCCGATATCATCTTGCTTCTCTGTGATGCTGGCCAATTAGGAGCTGTGCAGGGCAGGTATCATCCTGCCTCCCTGTCTGATTGGCTGGCACCACGGAGAAGCAAATATGACATTGCAGCCTGCTTCCTTGTTGGAGCTCTGCCCCGTGTGGGTGCAAAACAAGGTAAGTGATTGGCTGCTTGTGTGTTGGAGGCTTCTGAACACCCTCTGGGCTCGCACCCATCCCTAATATAGTCATCTTTTCCTTGACAAGTTATATGGCTGGCCATTATATCCTCCAACAATCCCATGAGCTAAACCAGGCAGTGAGAATATGACTCAGTTGTAGCCTATATAGAAAAGGAGGAAGTCAGTGTTCAAATATCTTCTAAGTTAAATCTGTTGACTTAGGTGCTTCTTAATCAAAATTCTTTTTCAGAATCCAAAAACAGAAACCAGAAAACAGCGGGAGTGGAAAACCAGGCTCTCCAGATACTGTCAAGTAACAGGCAAGTGATTTTAATGAAGGACTTGGTGAATATAGAGAGGGGGTTGAAGAGCTGTTAAAAAAAAGGACATCTGAACCAAAGTGATGAGAGCAGGACGGTTGGGCAGAAACATTCAGAACACTCTCCCAATGTGTATGGCAAAAGGAAAATTAACTTTCTGAATTGTAAAACTGTCAGAACAGCTCTCATTATTTAACCTGGATTGCCAGCCATCAATCTTCAGTTCAGTGAAAGTGTGCATGTGGAGAAAGAGAACAAATTACAGGTACAAATAGTTTCCCCATTAGGTTGACAAGAAAAGGTATAGTTTCATTTGAGAATGCATGCAAGCTTCACTTCATGAGAGCCTCTCTCCTCATTTTTTGCCCAGACTCTTTTGACACAAAGATCCAGCTGCTGCTTGCCAAGCAGTAATGTTCTCAACGAGGACACTGTGTTTTTAAATGTTATCTGGTCCTGCCAGACACGGACATTAGGATTTATTTGTATTATCCAAGAATGATGATTTCTACTAAGTACAACTGCTGAAGCTTTGTGGTAATGCACAGGGACGGTAACTCATTAATCCGCTACAAGTTGCCATTTACACCCGCATGCCAATCATTTCAAGAGTTGGGTGGGAGGTGAAGGGGACTCATAAACCAGACAGGATCTTGATCTTGAGCAACACTGGGAAATGAGAGACAGATCTTTCAAATCCAGCTCAAAGTAGCCTTAGGGCATGTAGACATACAGAATTTTCCCTCAATCTCTCATTCGAAAATTTCCAGGGAACAGCTGCCTAGTAGTGCCGTATATACTCGAGTATAAGTCAACCCGAGTATAAGTCGAGGCCCCTAATTTAACCCCCCAAAACTGGGGAAACATATTGACTTGAGTATAAGTCTAGGGTGGGAAATGCAGCAGGGCCTGGCAGCTCTTCCTTTGTGAGCTGGGGGAGTGGTGTGTGATGTTTAAAATGACTTTTAGCCAGTGATGCAAGTGCTTGTGTCAGTGGCTAAAACTCACTTTAAACATCGTGTGCCGCTACCCTGTGATGCAGAGGGGGGGGTCATAAGAAGTGGCATGCAATGTTTAAAATGACTTTTAGCCACAGATGACTTGCCTCAGTGGCTAAAAGTATTGACCCGAATATAAGCCGAGGGCCCCTTTTTTCAGCCCAAAATTAGGGCTGAAAAACTAGGCTTGTATTCGAGTATATACAGTATGTTACCAACCCTAGTTCGTGGGTTTTGAGATCACCGTCCATTGGCCTTTCTATTCATTAAAATTATAGACTAAGAGTGTGACTACATGGTCAAATACCACAACATTTGCTTCACTTATAAAATGGATGAATTCAAAGTATTTACTAATGACAGGATGATTATTTTCCTCCTTCTCCTTTTCTGAACAGTTTCTATGTAAATGGAAAACTGAATTTGATTCAGGTGAATAAACTGCTTGAAGAAACATCTGGAATTTATGATGATGTGTCATTACAGTCGTGACCAACTCTTTGTGACCCCATGTCCATGGAGTTTTTTCTTCACAAGAATACTGGAGTGGTTTGCCCATTCCTACTCCAGGCGCCTACAGCACCTATTGTTCCTTGGTGGCCGCCCATCCAAGTACCCTGCTTAGCTTCCGAGATCAGGCGAAATTGGATGTTAGATGATACCAAATGGCAACAATGATTTGATAAATTAAATCGAAGAGTTGCCATGTGTTGAGAACAATTGGATGGCACATAACATGAACTAATCCACTGCATGGTTGTCCTGAATGTGTTGGCAGGGAGAGTATTGTTCAGGTCTGCGAGAGGTGGCTGAGAGCATACTGCACATTGTCCACTTCCAGAAGCTCCCAGAAATATCAGATGAAGGTGCTTTGTTGCATCCCTCTTTTTCCCAGAAGCCATTGCTTCTTTCCCTTGTGCCTCACAGTCACGTGACATTAAGGGTGGCTCCTTTTTACATCTTAACCTTCATTCTTTGGTGAATTATTCCATATGAAATTTGAATCAATGAAAGTTGGCTGAGCTCTATATAAGTTGGATGAAAATCAAATGTAACAGCACAATCTTTCTGGCACATTTTTTAGATTTCTCTCCCATCAATATTGCTGGCTAAAGAGAAGAAGACAGTTGAGTAAGCTAGAAAGAGAAAAACCAGGAAAGAAGGCAAACAGAATTAAAGAGAACAGCTGGGATTTACATTTCATTTCTCCCTTCCTCCAAAGCAAAACTTGGTAAGGAGGGGGAAAATAATCATACTAGTAATTTCTAACCAAGGCAAAAATATTATTTCTGACAGCCAGTTGTATCTAGCCTGGAAAAATGTGGCAAATCAAGACAGATTGTAACATTTTATTTCTCCTACTTAATCCTTTAAAATGTCCATTTGGAACGGTAGATCCATTGAGGACCAAACTTACACACTACAGTGACCCCCTCGCCTATTGTGGGGGTTAGGGACCCAACCCAACCCGCAATAATTGAAAATCTGTGATATGCAGATGTAGGTTGGGTTGGGCCTGGGGGGGGCCTAACTGGAGACTCTTGTACTTATCCCCAGCCTTTAGAGGCCTCAGAAATGATTTTCTGTGACCTGGAAATGACTTCCGGTTTGCAGGGAGGCCCTTTGGGGGGCTCCAGAAGGCCTGGGAAGGCCCTCGCAGGTCAATTCGGCGCAGCCCCAGTCCTGGGGTAAGTATGGGAGGCCTGAAATAGGCCTTTGCCCCTTACCCCAGGGGGCCTTTTTTCATATACTGCACTTCCCACGATATAGCGGGACCGCAGTATATGAACCATGAAAGGGGGGGACCACTGTACAAGGCAAATAAAAGATGCAGCTTTCCATGCCTATTTTGAAGTTCCTTTTAAACACTGTTTTCAATAGCTCTTGCTTTTCATTGTATTAAGTTGGTTGAACAACAGATTAAGAGAGCTGGATCTCACCTGAACATGTAGTATTTCTAATTGGAAATCTAATTGGAATCTAACTGGAAATCGAAACTTTGCTTATACATAGAAAATAATTATATGATCTAAACAGCAATAGTACTGTCTAGTCTCTCTGAGACTGGATTATACATCAAATGTTGACATTGGTTTCTTTTTCATCTACTTTTAGCGTCCACAATAACTTGTCTGTGTAACTTGAAATAGGTCCTGTGAAATTGGAACTTGCTGGTATATCTTCTGCTGCTCTAACCTAAAATAATCCCAACAATTCCTGGTGATTTATTTCTTCCAGCTGCTTTAAGAACATCTTCCACTTCACTTCACTCCACTTTGCCCACCCAGATCATAAAAATAAGGCGAGACAAAGATGTTGAGGTTAAAATGGGCCACAGTTTTATTAATGACAACTTACAAACTCTACACTTTTAATTCTTCCTGAGGCAAAGGGGCCTGCATGTAGTACAGGTATTTTAGTGGCTGGAATCTTACTGACTTCCAGCCCATCTCTGAATTAAGTGCTTTCCTACTTCAGGAAGGTGCTGCTTACCTGTTCAGCACCCTCCCAAAATCTAGGTCTCGATTAAGCCCCAAGCACCCCTCTTTCCCATATCTCTCAATGTGTCATCTCACTTCTTATCTTATTGTTTCTAATTCCTAATCCTACCTTCACTTTTTCAAGAGGGCTACCTGGCACCTTAAGGATGTCTTACTCTGGGGTACACTTGAATTCCCTTAACTCTTGCACTACCTGCTACATGAAAGGAGCTACCAGGTATGCTCCTTTACTGCCACTAGATTGAGCAGCTCAGCCCTAAGGCGCCCTTGCAGGTCATTTAGGAAAGTATCCAGCCCTACACCAGTCAGGTGGGTGCCTACCTCCCTGTAACTCAGCGTGACTGACCACAGTTCCGGGGTGTGTTATTACAGACCCCTGTCCTGCCCTAACAGCCCTAATCACCTCTCTATTCATGCCTTTGCGTGTCTCGTCCACCTACCTCGGGCCATGGATGACCTCCACACGAGATATGAAGTCAACGCAGACCATATTAATCTGGTCTCTCAAAACATATATTTGCACTTCTCGAGCCAGCAGTGACTCTGAGAATCAAAGGCCTGCCCGCCATTCAGGTCAGATCATTGCTACCCAGGCGCTGCACAGATAATGGCAAGGGGCCCATCCGGAGAACTCTGGGATGTGAATTCACCAAAACCATCCCAGAGCATGCCTCTCCATCTCATCCATTCAATTGTGGCTTGTGCTCCAAGTGCCTCATGGTGGGAAAGCGGAACTCTGTGCTCCTCATTTCACTTTATCAAATAAACCCTCCGGAGTGAAAGAGGCCCATCCCTGCAGTGGCCAACCTTATAAAGCTGCCCCAACCACTACATAGCCAGCCTCATCAGAGGTGCGCTCCATATATGATCGGATGGGAGAAGAAACTCCACATGGAACTAGGTTTCATTAATACATTCTTATTTGAAGGGATCTGTCTTTTTTCTCCTTTGGGTCCTTCTTCCTTCATTTTATTCAGACCATATAATATACCCCCCTGACAGTTTTTGGGCATCTCTATATCTTGGCTTCAGTTTGCCTTTTAATTTTTTTGGTATTCCAAAAGAGATTTTTTTTTTTTTTTTGCTTTCCTTTGTTGACATCTTCTGTTTCTTTGCAATTTTTCTGATGGCCACCTGGTGATGTCCATATATACAATCTTCTGTTCTATTGCCTGAAGCTTGCATTTACAATAAACCAAAATTTGGTTTCCTAGAATGTTATGAGTTACTTTCCTGCTGCATTTTAACTCCTAGGCTGAATCACCCAATCATGTTTTATTCTATTTTATTTTCTCCTTTTGAATTCAATTCACCTATAATCATCAGCACATCCTATTTTAGTATGTGATCCATTTCCTCCTGCATATCTCTATAAAAGCTTTCGATTTCTTCTTGTCCAGAATCTGGAGAAGGTGCAGAATCAGATATATCTATGCAAGCTTCCTTTCTTTCAGATTGTATGAAAAGCTTTACAAGGTATTTGAGACATGGGATATTAAATATTTTTACTATTGGCTTCTTCTGTACATTATCAACCAAAGTTACTTTATGGCTGCTATTTAGTAGCTACCCTATTTAATTAATTAGATTTCAACCTCATCTTTGTCCTGGTTCAGGCTGTAGATACAGCCATCTATCCCTAAAAATGATGGATGCATCTTACTCTGGTGCCTCATCTTTGACCATCATGTCTCTTAATGATCTTCCTTGTAGTCCAGACTCAGACCTGAGTTCAGCTTCATGAGGGTGGCGCTCTCAGCTTTTCTGATGGGCTCCATCATATTAAAGAGTTTATCCAATAGAGAAGAAAACATTAAAACATAAACACAAAGATACACAAAATTCAGCAGCACTAGCAGTAACAACTGTAAAACTGAGTAATATATCAAAGCTAATGGAGATCAAGTGTGTCTGAAATGTCCAGGGTGCAATGGCAGATGTATATGGCTTCATTGTTAGATGAGGTGATGTTGAAGAGTTTTCTGGAAGGCAGAACATTTGATAACCACTAGACATGGGCACGACTTAGCGAAATTCCCGTTTCCATTTCCATTACTCGTTCCCGTTACGTAATGGAAACGGTAACGGGAATTACTCCACCAGAACTCGAACTCGAACCGACTAAAGAATAAATGGGTCTGATTTGTCATTGTCCTTCCTGGCATCACGGCGATCCCGCGATGCCAAGCAGCACAGAAAAAAAGGTTTTAAAAGTAAAAAAAAAAAAAAAACCCGATTCCCGGCCCAAAAAGCAGGCGAAAATATGCCTGCCTGAGAGGGCACCTACACGAGGGGTGGTTTCTGGGGGGGGTCCCCAGCCTCCCCCCCTCTCCTGTCCTGGGCTGCTGGGGACTCGCCGCAAGCAACAAGCCGGACTCGCCATGCGGTGCGGGCGGGGGATCGAAAATGGGGCAGCAACCGCAATATTTTTTTTTGAAATAGTGGTCCAAAAACACACAAGCACCACACAGAAACATGTGAAAATTGCTATTTTAAAACTGCCAGAATTTTTACAGTAGCAGTGGGTTTTTCTTGCAACAAAATGTCTCCTCTGTCCTCTCTCCAATTGATTTTATTTTATTTTATTACACCTGTGCAATGATGGGCTGGCCATGGGAGTGGACCATGCAAATTTTTGGAGCCGTTCTACCAATCCCATGGCCACTTGGCCACTGAGACTTCTGGGATGTGCCAAAAAGCCCACTAAACCCTGCCCTACCCCCTAACCCTAACCCTAATCCTTGATTCCTTACCCATACGCCACAGTACACTGTCCTCTTAGTGGGTCAGAGAGGCACCCAGAGGTGCACCCCACTACCCCACCCTAACCTCACCAGTAACCACCCTAACCCTAGCCCTTGCGCTAGCCCTGTCCCCTAAGCCAGATCTGTACTTGCATTGCACTACTACGCAAGTACGCTTCCCTTCTTAGTGAGACACAGCGGATGCAGAGAGTCTGCCAGTTCGTCACTTGTGGCTCTGGCTGACTCCTGCAGGCTCGGCTCGGCAGCATGTGTGCCATGCAAACCATGCCCGTCGAGGCCTGACTGATGCAGGGAAGGCACCCCCAAAAGAGGGGTGCCTCTGCCAGTCTTCTGTGTCTGCAACTTGGTATGCATATCTATATGGCACCCACCCCCCAAAAAAGAGGTGCCTCCAGGAGCCCGCTTCCCTTCATAGCGGGCCAGAGGAGGCACCCACCCCACAGAGGTGCCTCCAGGAGCCTGCTACCCCCCCCCTAAACCAGTATAATGACAGACAAAAAAACAAAAAACGAAACGACTATTTTTTGCGAAGTTTCGCGAAAAACGGAAACGAGCTGAAACGGGCCTCCTCCGACACACGACAACTCGAAAACCTCATTTTCCCTAGTCGTGCCCATCTCTAATAACCACGGCTTGAAGTGTCTGATGTTACAGGAAGAGCAGAGTAGAAGATCTAGTGGGAATCTTCTACAGGACATTCCTCATGGGAATCTGTTGTAGATATAGTAAAAAAGGCAAACTATAGGTGGAAATTCTCAACACTTCACAGGTATAACTCACCGAGCTAGCAAATTATTCATAACTGTGCTCTAGCTGTACAAGGAAGATCAGTAATGCAAGGCATACATTCAAAGTCTTGAATACCAGCACTGGGAATAAAAGGTACAGATCTGTAGTCACGACTGAGTTCCTGACAAGCAGGATAAGGAAAGGAAATAGCAATTAGAGTACATGTCAAACACACATAATGAGGAGGATAACTGTTTGGTGTTCTTTTTATCACCTTCAAAAATAATGTCAGAATTAAAAATATGAGAAAACATGGAAGACCTTTGGATCGGACTAAAGGCTCTCCTTACATATTGGTTTTTTCCCTTTCATACTTCTGCTTCCCCCCCTCCAAATGCTAATAAATTGAACTGATCTCATGCTGGTTAATATTTCGCCTATTCTGTTATTCTAGGAGACCTAATTTCTCAAACAATTGTGTCTGATTTTCATCCCAAAGCTAGTTTAGGAGACCAATTATTTTATGCCTGCAGATCTCTATTTGTGATGCCACCTGGGAACCATGCTTATCCACACAATTGAGCATGAATAGGAAAAAAAAAAAACACCAGAAATGAGGTCAAAGTCTTGTGCATTAGGCCTGTGTATTATCAGAAACATAATGCATTCATTTAAGATGAAGTCTGAGTCAACCAGACCTGGTATATCTGAGGCCATTATTCCAATGGTTGGATTGCAACAGTGAGGTGACTAATATGATGAATTTGCAAAGCTCATGGCCCATTTTTTCCTTTGGAAAAGGTAAAAAAAAGTGTTTTGAAACATCGTGTTCTTTTTTTCCAGCTTTAATCTGCATGTGGGAATCACTACGATTCACTATGCCCAAACCAGGCAGGAAATTAAGATATTGGACAATTATTCACAAGATAAAACATGCATTTTCAGCCAAAATCTGTAAGACATGTTTGAAAAGACAAAACAGGCTTTCCATTGTCACTTCCTGGAATGCCGTCTTTGAGAAAGTTAATTAGCATGTGTACTAACTGGATTTCCACAAACTTCATAATTTTGTTTTGTCTAGCTGGCAAAGCTTATGACTTTCTACATCTGAAAATCTGAAATCTAAGTAAGTGACGTAAAGAGCAAAGGAAGCATGGTACCACCCTGTCAAGGAGAAGATGTGTGTGATTTTTTTTCTGATTCAGCATACACACACCAGAAATGAGGTCATACTGTACTTGAAAAAGAGACATATAAAGGAGGGGCACAATCTATTATAAATCCTCCAAGAGCAGTGGTGGCAAACCTTCAGCATTCCAGGTGTTTCGGACCTCAACTCCCACAGTCCTTTGTCAATGGCAATAGGGGTTTGGAATTCTGGGAGTTGCAGTCCAAAACATCTGGAATGCCAAAGGTTTGCCACCATTGTCCTGAGTATAAGATACATAATAATGGGCTCAAATTACAGGAACCCAGATTTCAATTGAATATAAGCAAAAACCTCCAAACAAATTGTTATGACAGTGGAAGCCATTATAGCAGGCCTGCCCAACAGGTAGACCGCGGGCTACTGGTAGCCCGCGAAGGGTTCAAAAGTAGCCCGCCGGCCATCAAATAAAAAAGTGAGGGGATAAGTTCTCCACCCCTCCCTCCCCCATCCCAAGGACCACCACTGTCCCAGCAAAGTTCTGGGTCTGCCAGCCCACTGTCTCAGCTGAGTGGGGCAGTTCAAGGGCCATGGCGCAGTCTGCTGTTCCCCCCACCGGCCAGGTGATCGGTGTGCCACTGTCTTGTGAACACTCAGTTGCTGGTGCGGAGTGGAGGGAGGAGAGGAGAGGGGAGGGGTGAGAGGTGGGGTTGCAGGTGTGCCCATCTCCTTTGTGCAGTGACATCTCTCTTCTTCCTCCCCTCTGGAGAATTCCCTCCATAACGGATTAATTGATTTTCAATGCATTCCTATGGGAAACCACTGCTCTTACAATGTTTTTATTTATGACCATGTGCTCAGAATGAATGGATAAACTTCATAAGTAGAGGTTTTAGTGTAGTAGTAGCCCTCAGGCACTTTGGGCCAGAAAAAGTAGACCTTGGCCTGTTCAAAGTTGGACAGCCCTGCATTATAGGATTACTGTATATAGGAATCTTTATTGTCATTGCCCCCTTGCAGGAACATGCATACTCCAATGCTGGAGGCATTCAAGATAAAACTGAACAACCATCTATCAGCTATATAGTGGTACCTCTACTTAAGAGTGGCTCGACTTAAGAGCAATTTGACTTAAGAGCAGAAAACAGTAGGCGTTTTAACTGCTGCCTTACAAATTTTAGATGTGGTCTGCTTTACTTACAATATTTTTTAATTTTGTATTTATTTATTAGACAGGACTCCTCTAATTAAGAGTTGTTTAACTTTAGAGAATGCATTCGAAATGGATTAAATTTGTAAGCAGAGGTACCATTGTACTTTGATTTGCATTCCTGCACTGAGCAGGGGGTTGGACTTGATGGACTTATTGGTCACACACTTCTTAATGTAATGTACAGCATACATTCAGAATAGTCAAAGCAGGTCTCTAAACAGATGAGCAGTTAATGCCAAATCCTAGTTATTTATGTTTGTAGTGGAAGCAGCTTTGTAAAACATTCTCAGCCTCATGTGCTTCATGTAAACACTGTCATTAATTAGCAATTAGAGCACAGATGATAACATAACTTGGACAGTTTCTACAGCAAGCCATTATTCCATCCATTATTACAATGACATGAGCAAAATCCCCAATAAACCTAAAATTATTGAAAACTATAGTGTTGTTTGCCATTAAGTCAGAACAGACTTATAGAAACTGCAGTAATGCTTTCAGTATAAGTGAGATACTCAAGAAACAGGTTTACCAGTTCTACTCCCTCTGTAAATTTCCAAAAACGACTGAGGATTTGAACCTAGGTTTCTTGAGCCCTAGTCCATCACTCTATCCAATATGCCACACTGGATATCCAAAAACTATGAGGACACATTTTCACAATGGCATAGCTCCTTAAACTGTCACTAAGGGCACAATCTCATGATCTAGTTCTTACTTACCAAAAATCTATCTCTAAAAATCATGCCCATGGTAATGCCCACTTAACCGGGTTCTAGCGAGGTTTCAGAAACCCAAGGGTGATGGTAGGTATTTTTTTGATTCAGCTAGAAATGCACTTTTTTTACCTGTGGCAGAAGTCTGCGGGGGATCATATAACCCGGGTTTCCCCCCTCTTTTGTCACCGTGCTGCTGATCGTTGAGCTCTCAACATACCAGAAGCCTTCCTAATGAAACAAATGGAGCCCCAGCCTTTCCCATTTCCAAGGCTGTCTCTTTAAATGCTGGGGTCTGCGCACCGGAGAAGGAGAGGGTTGGAAGCGGGGTATGGCCATGAGAACATTTCAGATGCAGAAAACAATAGAATGTACATGGGATCTCTGAAACCACATCTTGCCATCATTTGATCAATGCAGAACAAAATCCGGAGTTTCTCAATAACTGTATCTTTCAGTCATGAGATAGAGCCCTAAGATATGAAAATGAATCAAGGGAGGGCCATCCATGCAGGGGTTTTAGGGGGAAATGGGAGGTTCGCATGTACAGTAAAGAAAGTAAGATGTTAGGAAAGATATCAGGAAATCACTAATGCAGCTCTAAACTCAAAGAGTGTTACAGGGATTAGACTCAAGGCTTAGAGAGCATCAGTGCTGCTGATGCATTGATATATAATAATCACATGAAATTTATGCATTTACATTCATTTAGGGCTAGTATCCTAGAAGCTGGCTGAACAGCTCAGTGATGTAGGTAGAGCCAGTTCCCACCTGCACCTCCTGTGTGTATAGCCAGCCTGTGTAGCCTTGGGCAAGCTGCAAAGTCCCAATGCATCACTAGAAGAAGAGAATGGCAAACCACTTCTGAGTATTCTCTATCTGAAGATCCCTGAAAAGGTCAATATAATTCAGAACTGACTTAAGGTTGCATCATCATCATCATCATCATCATCATCATCATCATCATCATCATCATCATCATCA
>JAHTLZ010000129.1:92890459-92907114 GCA_023846285.1 Phrynocephalus versicolor
TGTGTGTGTGTGTGTGTGTGTGTGTGTGTGTGTGTGTGTGTGTGTGTTTAAGATGGAGGGAAATGTACATGGCTATAAGTAGAGCATAGTGGAATAGTTCTTCAAGAAAGTTGATAACAACACTGAGTGAGAGAGCTAAGAAAAGGGAAAAAATTATAGAAGGCAAGAAGATCTAAACAGCAATATAAATCTTAGTCTTCAGCCTACAGCTCCATGAAACAGCTGGTGTCACAGTGATAAGAGATATATGTACAATAGAGTTGGGCACGAAATAGAAATATAGTGTTTCATTTCGTTTCATTTCATTTTGCGACGAGCTGTAGGCTGAAGACTAAGATTTATATTGCTGTTTAGATCTTCTTGCCTTCTAGAAAGTTTTTTTCCTTTTCTTAGTTCTCTCACTCAGCTTTGTTTTCAACTTTTCTGAAGAATTATTCCATTATGCTCTACTTATAGCCATGCACATATTCATTTCGTGATGAATATTATTTTAAATAACTCATTACTAACACAATGAAATGAAACAAAATTATGCTCCTTTCATGCCAAAATGCAGCGTGGAACTGATTTTGCCTGCCCAACCAGGCAGGGCGAGCGCAGGTGAGTCCGGGACAGTGGCTGACAGGAGCCAAGGTGAGGCTATCCTATTTAAGGGGCCTTTACATGCCAGTGGGCTTTTTATAGCATTTTAAAGGAAAGATGAATCAATTCATATATAAATTCATCAATAGGCCAATTCATTGATTTGTCAGCCCTGATGAATCACAAATCACGATGAATTACCATTTTTTATTTGTCCCCCATCTCTACTCCAGAACACGAGGGAGATGATGGGAATGAGGAAAATGGTGATGATAGATTCTTCTCTATGCCTTATCTATCCTTAGCATCTTAGATAATATTGGTGACAGAACAGAAATTGGAAAAACAAAATAGAAAAGAAAAGAAAAGAAAAAATGTAGTTATATGTTTGTTTAATTCAAATCACTGCATTAATCCATCTTACCTCTCTTAATATAGCTAAGATATTACCCCCACTTCTTTATCTACTTTTCACTTGGCTTTCTGTTTCCTAGTCTTGCCCCTTACTCTGCACCTTTCTTCATCCAATTAGTCTCTGGATTCCCTGCCCTTTAGCCTGCCCATCTCTCAGCGACTCTTTCCGACACCCTTCGTCTTCCCCTAAAAGTTCTCTTGTTAGCTTCCTTGTGAGGTTCCAGTCCTAGCCCCAGTGACATCTTCCTTAACCTTCACAGGAACTTGACAGCGAATAAGAACATTCAACCATTTTCCCTGAGCACTCACAACGTTCATGATAATCAGCTAATCATTGTCAGAACCTTCAGTGACACATCTCACCTTGACATAATAAGCACTCATCATTTGCTATTAGAGATCCTATTTCTGGGAAATCGGGCGGTCTAGAAATGCAATAAATAAATAAATAAATAAATAAATAAATAAATAAATAAATAAACTTCGTGAAATCCACGTTGCTTGAGTTCAGAAATGAAGCTTGAGAGTCTGTCTCAAATGAAAAGCAGCTATCAGAGGAGTAGAAGTCTTGAAACTCTCCACAGCTAAGATTTGAATGAGTTAATTATTCCAGGCTCTGCCTTTGCCATCTCCTCCAATCATTCCTACAAGCCTACCACCCCTTAACAAACTCCCTCTTAATGGGAGAAAGCCAGGCCGTAAATGAATAAATGAATTAACATACACATTTCCCTTCCCTTAAAAAAACTTCTTAACCATTAGAGAAGTAGGGCAATGGAACCAATTACTTCGAGAGTGGTGAGCACTCCAATGCTAGAGACATTCAAGAGAAAATTGAACAACACTCTGTCAGATCTCTTTTGACTTGGATTCCTGCAAAAAGCTAGACTTTCTGGCCTTGTAAGCCCTTCAAGCTCAATGTTCTATGATTCTTCTAAAGTCTTGGGACTAATGTGAAATGGAATTTTGTTTAAGGCTCCTTCAGTGACATGCCATGGGGCGGGGGGGTGGGGGGTCACCTGTCATTAGACATTATACTTGTATGCAAAAGAATGGGGGAAAACAGATCTAATTCTCCATCTGAATTTTCTTGGCTGCCACCAAAAGTCAGACTAGACAGTAATGGAATGTGATTTCTTTGAAATAATAAGCATGGTTGTCTGCCAGCAGTGGAATTTCCTGGAAGATATATCTTTCAGTGATCAGACTTACAAAGTAAGCTTGTGTTTACCTTCCAATGGCCCTTTCCAAAGCAAAATACAGGTAAAGAAGTGAGAAAAATTACACGACAAAGAGACAACTTTCAGCACTTGAAGGATCAATGATTCTAAATACATCAAAAAATACATAAAATATAAAATAAAAAATATATAATTTTTTATTTTTTATTTTATATTTTATAAAAATATAAAATAAAAATATAAAAATATAGTTGGCCTCATAGAAATAAAATAGTAGGTTTGACACAGGCAGGGAAGACTTGCAGATATTAAGGGGGATGATTTTCTGATGACTTACAGCTGGAAGACTTAACTTGAAATTTTCCGGCTTTGGAAAAGTGGGGGTGACACCTTGCATCCTGTGAACATCAAGGATCTCACCTATCCCTGCTCGTTTACTCATATTGTCATGCTGTTATATGACAGGTAGGATGGTCATTTGAAGCAGACAGAATTAAGCTTAAAGCCAAGTACTCAAGCTTGACTGGTTTGTAGATCACACTTAATGCTGCATTAGGTGTCAGTTTGGGTTTGGAGTTCGTTTTCTGATATATTTGCATAAACACAGAGAACTGCCACATAGAATGCCAGACCTACTCAAGTGTGTGAACTCATGTTCTCCTCCACTGGCTTCTGCCTACAGGGAACATAATCAGTAATGCAGCTCGACAAGTATGGACTTTAGCACAATTTAGCTCAAACAGCTGTTTTGTATCATTGGAACAGAAAGAAGTAAGACCTGAGACTGAACACCTGCATGCTGAGTGCTTTGAATGGGGGAGGGGGGAGGTAGCAAGGAAGTGTATGCCTCTGATAAAATCCAAATGAGACAACCAGGAAGGAAATTGTAATGGAATTTCTACAGATTTGCATTTGAGTAAGATATTTCAATGCAAAATTATTTTGAAAACAGCTTAAAAGGTCAGAGTCCAAGGGTGTGTGTGTCTTGTTCCTGAAGAAGAAGAAAAAAAAACCCAATGAACCAAATGGATATTTTCAGGGATGGCTGGTTTATGTCATATAATAAGTAGGCAGATATCTCACCATACATACTGGCAATAGTTCTGTGCTAAGTAATACATAGTGTTTATCTTTTCACACACACACAAAGTGAAGTGGTTTCAGTCATGGGGTCAACACCATGTTTGTTTGAAGGGAACATTGAAGAGCCTTCTACTAGCAATTCCCATGAAGTGTCACGGGTGTTGGGCACATCATAAAACAATTATGGGGCCATATTATAGTTTTACCAGTCATGGATGGAACCCACTGAGATCTAATAAGGGTGTCTGAATTTCGTTGTATGTGTATACTGTGTATATACACACAATGACAATAAATTATTATTATTATTATTATTATTATTATTATTATTATTATTATTATTATTATTATTATTATTAGGTTAATCATCTTTCTAATGTGGCAAAATTTGAGAAAGCACAGTGAGGAGAAAAGAGGGTGTGTGGGGGAAAACAGAGAGAGTTTGGGATTAGGCAAACTTGGTATCATTCTAAAAGCAATACATAATTTTTGTGCGGCAGTTTGAGAGCAGAAACATCAAGAAAAGTGGAGATTTGTGTGGTGACTATTATGTATAAAGGCTCTTGGCATAGACGTTATAAGTAGAGATGGGCACGAATAAAAAAAATGGCATTTCGATTGTCGTTTGTCGTTTGGAGGGTCCGTTTCGGTTCGTTTCCATTTTTTTGCGAATTTTTGCAAAAAATTCATTTTCATTTTCATTCATTTTGTTACCATTTATTTCAATTGTTTGTGATGTTTTTTAAGGTTTTAAAGCAATTCACTCATATTGCAATAACGGAAACGAAACGCACGGCAAAATTTCCGGTGTTTCTGTTCATTTCGTTTCATTTTAGAGACAAAATTCGTTTGTCGTTTCGTTACATAATGAAACAAAAAACAAAAATGGAAACGAAAAATTGTTCGTTTCATGCCCATCTCTAATTATAAGTATTCCATTCATGTAGTGATGTTTCCACTTCATGTTGTGCTGAGCCAGAGCACACATAACCTTTGTACAACTTCTTCCTCTCTGTTACATGCAATTACTTTAAGGCCCAAGAGCATGGGAATGGGCACATGGAAGGAAATAACCTTAATTCTATTAAAATCATGAAATAAATGCCGGATGGAGATATTTGTAAAACAGTGTGAGAGATTAGCCTAGAAGGGGGGAAAATATCCAAACTAGTTGAACAAGAGGTGTTTTTTCTTTTTCTTTCTGGAATTGGTAAATATTTGTTTTTCACTATCTGTGTTAATCTGGGAGTGTGTTTGCTAAAAAGAAAATGCAATTAAAAACCATGTTTGGCATGGATGAATTATCTCCACATGGTCATATGAAGCTGCTCTATCCTGAAGTAGATCCTTGATTTCACCTTCAGTGGTACCTTGGTTTATGAACATAATCCATTCTGCAAACATGTGTGAAAACCAAAATACTTGTGTATCAAAGCAAATTTTCCCCATAGTAAATCATGTAAACTTACCCGATCCATTCTGGGGTCTCAGTTTCCATGATTTCCTATGGGGAAATTTAGTTTGGTCGGGAGCTGCAGTGACCTCCGGTGCTCGCCGTGGACCCAGCACTGCCCAGGGCATGCCGTGGAGGCAGTGGACAGGCAGTGACAGGTGACCTTACCATCTGAGGCTGCAACAACAGCGCCTAAGAAGTGACCTGATTGAAGTTTATAAAATCATACACGTTGTGGACAAAGTAGATAAGGAAAAACTGTTTTCCTTATTGCACAACACTAGAACTAGGGGGCACTCCATGAAACTTTTGGGTGCTAGAGAAAGTAATTTTTCACGCAGAGGATCACTGATCTGTGGAACTCACTGCCAGAAGAAGTGGTGACAGCTGTCAACCTTGACAGCTTTAAGAAAGGATAAGACAAGTTCATGGAGAACAAGGGTATCAATGGCTATCATTATGGATGCCTAAGGACAACCTCTGGGTTGGAGAGATAGGCAGGATATTTCTCAATGCCATTTGTGGGGAATTGTAAGCAGGTGAAGACATCTGCTTGGGAATACCCTGAAGCACATAGTGAGCCACTGAATGCTGGACTGGATGGGCTGTGGCCTGTTCCAGCAATGCTGTTTTTATGTTCTTATGACTTCTGATCAGCTCTGGGCCCACTGGAGGCACATTCCAGTCTGCCAGAAGTCACTTGCAGTCCATGCCGAGGTCCAGGAAGACTGGTGCAGGCCCAATGCATGGCCTAGAGCAGTGGTGGTGAACCTTTGTCACTCCAGATGTTGTGGACCACAACTCCCAGAATTTTGAGCCTAGATTGCCAATGACAAAGGACTGTGGGAGTTGTGGTCCAAAACATCTGGTGTGCCAAAGGTTCACCACAACTGGCCTAGAGGCTCTTTCTGTGCAGCACCAGGCCTGGGGTGAGCTCCAGAGGTCCTGCATATTTCCACCATGTGGCCTGGAATGAGCTCCAGAGGTCTGTTCCAGGCACCACAAGGCCTGCGCCGAGGTGAGCCTTGCTCACAAAATAGAGCAAGGCTCACAAACTGAGGCAAATTTTACTAAAAACTGTGTTCACCTTGCAAAATTCATGGTACTCGTAAACCAAGGAACCACTGTAATTCTGTATGATGTAGGATGCCTACTTGTGACCCATTCTTTTATTTGCTAAAAAGAAACAAAGTGCTAACTACTGCAGCCAGTGAAGGCAACAGGCTTGAATTTATGAGAGCTACAAAGGCATTTTAGGACAGGACATTGTGGAGGGCACTCATTCATAAGGTTGATATTAGTCAAAGGTGACTAGTGTCACATGACAACAACAAGCCATAGCCAATGGTAAGGGAATATGGGAGGTGCAATGAGTACGGACTTGAAGTTCAGGAGTTTTCATACTTCTTCATCAGCCTTTTTTTGAATGGTCATCGCTCATGGTAGATTCATGGGCAGTGTTCCAAATACTCATGGTGCAGTATGGCCCTCATACTGAAGTACTAAGGAAGAGCTGAGCACATGATCAGCATTAAGAGTTAGAGGCTTTGATTGTTTGACTCTGGCAAGTCTTGAGCAGCGTTTTCATGAATGGGGATATCTAAGTAATATTAGAGGCATCTCAATGCCAGCATCATTTTTCTGCTCCATCAAATAGAAATAAATTTCTAGGAATAATTACTCACTGAAGAGCTTTTGGGATTATTTACCTAGTGGTGAGGATTTTATGTTATCTATTTAGTTGCCTGATTTTTCTCCCATCTTTAAGGTTGGTCTTTAAAAGGTAAAGGTTTTCCCCACACATGCATGCTAGTTGTGTCCGACTCTAGGGGCGGTGCTCATCTCCGTTTTCAAGCTAAAGAGCCAGTGTTGTGCAACATATGGCCAGCATGTCTGAAAGCATTTTTGTGCATGGAACACTGTTTACCTTCCCACTTCTTACAGCAGTACCTATTTATCTACTTGCATTTACATGCTTTCGAACTGCTAGGTTAACAGGAACTGGGTTTAATAGTGGGTGCTTGCTCCACTGCATGGCACTCAGCTGCCGATTTTGCAGCTGACAGTTTCAGCACTGTAGCTCACTGAGCCACCACGCCCCCTAAAATGTTAGTCTTTACACAATCTTTTTTTTTAAAAGAGCCTGTTTTACAGACTTATAAGTGAAATATGTTTAAAATTCACCCTTAACATTAACACATGAGCTACTCTAGAGTCAGAGGTTGGAGTTTCAAAATAGCTAGTGTTGTTTAATTCACTGTGGGCAAGAGCCAAAGAATTCCAACAGGGAGAAAAGATTCCATGATATGGTGTTTGACTTCAAAGAGTTGTAATTCATAGAAGATTTTAGCAGGGAAGCTTGAAATGTATGCAAGTTGCCAAGAGCAGGAAAATAAAGCCTTTGTTTACTGGTCTTCCAAGAGCAAACGCTGCAATCCTTGAACTGTGAAGCATTCCACTGGAAGGAACAGCTGATGAAGTGTTGGGTATTTAACAGAAACTTTTTTCACAAAACTACTCTGAGTTGTTAAAATCAGCAGTTTGAAATATTTATGATGACAGGACATTTGGATCCCACGTCATGCATTTTCCTACTTGTTGCCTGGCCCATTAATTGCTAAGGAGGAGCTATAAGCACTCATTAGAGGGGCAAAGAGGTCTCTTTACAGAATGTTTTTATCACTCTCTTTTAACTAACTTTTAATAAAAACCAGGAAACATTAATTGATCACTTAACTCTATTGAGCATAGAATGTGCTTCAGATTGTGCTTTCCCCACCCACCTACCAAGTGTATATTACACTTTCAAAGTGTTAGGAATCAAATGTGGGGGAGGGGAAACAAGTCTATTGAAAGTATCTTTTTTAAAATAAAAAAGCAGGGTATGAGAAACACTTATTTTCAGATTGTTTCAATAATCTGCATCTAGATTTGACCCTACCAGTGATTTTATTATTCAATAATAGGATGAAAAGCAGTTCAAATTAGAAACAAACCACAGTGATCCTTAGCACTTATCTATCTTTTCAAAATGTGTCCAGCCTTCTTTTCTGTATTTCAGTGAGTTTTAATCAGCTGGTTACTTATCTAGGTAGCACCACCACTGTCTCATCCATGTAGACCATGAGTTCCCCGTATAGTGTTTCCAGGTGTTCTTGGGGTACAACTCCCAGAAATCCTGGCCAGCATAGTTAATGGTGAAGATGTCTGGGGGTTCTTTGTTTTCATCCAAGGACAACTAGGGACCCAAAGTTGCACTGGTTTAGACTATCTTAACATAACAAGACACTTCATGGGATAATTTTAAAGCCATATGAGACTTAGAATCATAGAATCATAGAGTTGGAAGAGACCTCAAGGGCCATCCTGTCCAACCCCCTGCAATGAAGGTACCCCCATCAAAGTACTCCTGACAGATGGTCATCCAGCTTCTGCTTAAAAACCTCCAAAGAAGGAGACTCCACCACCCTCCATGGCAGCATATAACAGCTCTAACTGTCATGAAGTTCTTCCTAATGTTTAAATTGAATCTCTTTTCCTGTAGTTTGAAATCTTGTCCCACGTCCTATTCTCTGAAGCCATAGAAAACAAACCTCTCCCCTCTTCGAAGGAGATCAACAAGATCATTTTTGATTCCTCTTCTGCAGAAATCCTCTGCAATTTTCAGAGGAACAGAGATACATCCTCTTCACTTTTAATTGCAGGCATTGTTAACAAACGGCAACATTCAAACATGGCATCACACTTACCCACATACATTTTAGTAATGTGGTCCATTCTTCTGCTCCTATTTCTTGCCTAAGCAGTCTTCAAGTCTGTAGCTGAGATGAGAGCTGTTCCTTTCCTCAAATTCTTAAAAGAACAGGCATCATTATTTTAGACACTTTGGACATTGTAACAAACTGTACAATTTTGCACAAACTTTGTCAACATTTTCATTCTCACCATAGTGAGAATCCTATCAAGAACACAAGGCAATTACTCACCAGGTAGTGCTAAGAGTTAAAGGGGTGGAACAAGGGTGGAAGAGTTCAGAAGAATCTGCTGGCAAAACCCTCCTGAAAGAGCAGCCTTTTAAAACTAGGAATGGAAAGATTCAGGTATAGCTCCATTGGGAGGCAATTCCGCAGAGATGGCACTACCACCTAAAAGGCTCAGGTTTTCTTGACGATGTCTTGGCCTTAATCTGAGATGATGTGGTGGCATGGGAAGATGACACTGAGAAAAGATGCTCTGACAGCATGATTGATGCTAAAGTGTCAGTCGTGCTAGAGATGCGAATTTTTTTTTTAAAAAATGGTGATTTGTCATGATTCACAATTCATTGGGGCTGACCAATTAGAGGAATGAACAAATCAAGAAATTTTCATCTCCCCTATAAAATGCTACAAAAGACACCCCCTCTCAAGCCCCAAGGTTTCTTCTTCAGCCTCTCCCTTACAAGCCTTGCAAATCTCAGACATCTGAGCTATGCAGTAACAAAGTGGGGGGGCCCTAGGAAAATGCTCTTTAGCAAGTGGTTGCAGAAACACAATCTTTACCAAACCAAAGTGGCAGAAGAAGCTTCTCTGCAAGTGTAGACTCTCTTGGTGCCTGGGGGAACTTTCCTGAGGGGGGCTTATTTCTTTGGGGGTACATAATTCAGATATCAAAAACTTAATATTCACCAAAATTCTCAAAGAGATTCTGGGGAATGCTCCCTCCAATTCTGGTCTCTCTCGGTGCCTTCAATGGCATTTTATAGCCTGATGAATTAGTGCACCAAAAATTGCTAAAAAATCATTTCTGATGGATACAAACTGATTCATTTTCCAATGTGTCCACATTTTTGTTTATAGATACAGTATCTTAATATGAAAGTATATATTATAAAATGGAGGACTTGCAACTAGCTTTCCTTGGACTGATGAAGCTGTTTGGATGAGCAGTGAAATGTTTCAATCTCTCAGAAAAGAAGTTCAGTTGCCACGAATCAGCTTCCAGATAAACTCACCTGGATGACTAAGAACATTCACAGACGTACTGGATTTCAAGAGTTCCAAATAAATGACTAATGCTTAGAAGGTGTATATAAGGATTGATATTTTCAGATTGTGTGAGCCTATATCTCGAGGTCTGTGCTAGTTTAAAAGTGTGATCTCAAAAGTTGAGGAACATCAACTTAGAGAACATTGGTCTTTCTAACTTCCATCAAGTATATGCTTGCGTTATCTGAAGTATCCAAAGAGAAATTATTCCCTTGAAGTTCATGCCAAAATGTAGGTTTCAATGTCTCTGTTCTCTGAAATATAAGCTTACCCCTTAAATCTGACTCCGTCGAAGCAAAGGTTTAAAAACTCTTACAGTGTGCATTCAGTGGTAATTACTGAATGCTTGCTGACACCTGCAGTCTTCACCAATTGGGCAGAAGCCAAGTAGCTACATAGTTAATTACTATAGCAGTTTATCCTCATTACCATGTCCACAACAGTAAGTAATTAAAACAAAATACACAGCTTTATGGTTTTTTTCCTGCTCTTGAGAAAGAAGTCAAAGATGCTGCTTCCAAGAAGTGACAATGGGAAAGAACCCAGTGGGGCTAAAGGACTGAAATCAATTCCTGTCACTTTTTTCCTCCCCAGGAGCTTTAGGAGTAAAACAAGAATACTATACTGAATCCATACGGCCAAAGGTTATGTAAAGGTTCTGGTAAAAATAACATATGTCTTCAGGATTTGAGATGGGCATGAGCCAAGCTACAAAAACAAAACAAAACAAAGCAAAAACCCAACAACTATGAACTGGGTTGGTTTGTGGTTTGGTTCGTGTAAGCAGTTTTGCCAAAAATGAAGCAAGGCACTGAACCCTAGACTTGGTATTTACCTCCATGTCGGGGGACTTCAAACTGGAGGTAGGGGACATTGTTTCCCTGCCGGTGTCATGGTCAGATCACCTGCTGTCCTTTTTCCTATCGGTTGCGGCCCCTCTCCGCGGGGATCCCCGGTCACTTGTTTGGGCCCACCCCAGAGGTAACTGGACCCAATTCAGTTCTGGGAGGCCTGCTGGGAGCTTCCTGGCGGCTTGGCTGATGATCCGGCCGAGGTAGCGGTAGACCAGTGGTTTGAATCAGCTTCCCGCACCATCGACCGGATCGCCCCTAGGCACCTCCTCCGTTGCAGAGCTTGATCTTCGCCATGGTTTATGGCGGAGTTGAGAGCGATGAAGCAGGAGCGGAGGAGACTGGAGTGCAGCTGGAGGAGCGACCGGACCGCGTTCAACAAGGCTGCTGTTGTTATCCAGACTAGGCGCTACACCAGTGCGATCAGGGAGGCCAAAACATCATAATACTCCCTGAGAATTGGTGAGGCCTCGAACCACCAGGCAGAACTCTTCCAGGTGGTTCGGGACCTCACCAATCCTAGTCTGGCTAGGCCTCCTCCTACTGAATTCAGTACTGAGACATTCACAGCCCTTTTTAAGATCAAAGATAGAGGCCATCCGGACTGGTCTTGACTCCGGTTGCTCTAATCTACCCTCAGCATCCCCTGACGCTGCAGCCCCTCGCTCTCCTTGAATAGTTGAGTTTGGGCCTGTTTCCTCTTCGGAGGCCTCCAGGGCTATTGCCCATTGTTAGCCCGCATCCAGCCCCTTCGACCCTTGCCCTGCTTGGCTCATAAAAGCTGCCGGAGGGAGCATGCCGGAATGGGCTTCCACCATCGCCACAGCCTCCTTCAGGGAGGGTTTTTTTCCCTTGTACCTGAAGGAGACTGTGGTAAATCCCATTCTTAAAAAACCAGGTATGGCATCAGATGAATTGGCTAATTATCGCCCAATTGCCAATGTTCCCTTTATGGGCAAGGTCAATGAGAGGGTGGCTGCGATCCGACTTGAGTCCTTTTTGGAGGAACAACAGCTCCTTGACCCATGCCAGTGCGGGTTCAGGCCAGGCTGGGGGACTGAGACAGCTTTGGTCGTGCTGCAAGATGACCTCATCCAGGGGGCCAACAGGGGTTGCTCTACCTTGTTGGTTCTCCTGGATTTGTCAGCGGCCTTCGATACCATCAACCATGGTATCTTACTGGACTGGGTCTCCGAGGTGGGTATCGGGGACACTTTTCGCAGCTGGCTCCAGTCCTTCTTGGAGCGCCATCCCCAGTATGTCCAGCATGGTGGCGAGCTGTTGGCCCCATGGAAGGGCTGGTGGAGAAGGCATCACAACCAGGCAGGGAGGGGATGTGGGCAGCAGGAAAGTGGTGGGCTGGCAGCAGAGAGGATGGAGACGTTGAGCTCTCCTCCTCTTTGTTATAGAGTTGGACTCAATGATCCTTGGAGTACCTTCCAACTAGGTACAATGGTTGATTTTATGGTTCCTCTCACATTGCAGCTCTGTCTCTACTAGCACCATGGTAAAACAGGATGATCGCTGCTAGCATTTCCAGCAACCAATGCAGACAAATGAGGTATGTGACAGGAGGGCTAGGTGCCAGGATTAAAAGGCCTCCTTTGTTCTCCCTTTATCTAGTCCTTCAGTTTATTCATCTCTCTGTTCAAAAGTGTAGTCATTAGAGATAAAAACAGACTTGGGGAATTAAAAAAACCCAACAAAAAGCCCACAGAGACTTAAGCCACACCAAGCTTTCAATAGAGGTCCATTCAAGATCATTATGGCTATTACGATATGGCAATGTGCTTGGGAGATTTTTGCATATGGAAGAATGAGATCAAGGCAGCTTTGACATTTCATCTCCATGTATTGTCAATACCAATTATTCTCACCTTTAATTCATGTTGTAAAGGATTTAAAGAAAAAGACAACAATACTTCTAAATCTTTTTGCTTATGCTGGAGTGATAAATTAAGTGAAGGCATTAAGAGGATATTAAATGATGATCCTTTTTTAATATCAGGCTGTAATCCATGAAGGGTAAATTTTCACACATTCTTTGGGTCTTGCCGGTTGCAGTCCATCTGATAACACGCCTGTCCATTTGTTTGAATGCTATACTAGAAGAAATGAGGACACAGTTAAAACCAGCATCCTGACCACTCATCCTTGTTCAGTGTTTAAGAACCTTGGACCTCTGACTGTGGAGGCAGAGTCTGGGAGTTCAGTGCCTCACTGTGCTTCCTTGAGAGAAGTTGGACTCGGTAATCCATAGTGATGCTCTTCTGAGATGATGATGATGATGATGATGATGATGATGATGATGATGATGATGATGATGATGATGATGATGATGATGATGGTAATATTTGTATCCCTCAGAGCATTGTAGTTCAGTGATGGAGGTTGTGCAGTTCATCTGTTACCTTTTTAATCCTCCATACCTTGTTTCAGGCAAAAATCAAAGACTGATACTTCACGTCCATCTCATCGCTGTTTGCGGTCCCGCTTGGGACCGGTACATAGTAATCTAACCGGACGTCAATTGTGGGACGAGGGGAGTTCATCCCGACCACACCCCCTGAACTGCGATTTAAGCGGGATGAGAGATTCCCTTCCCTGGCCCCGGGAATCTGCTTATCATGCTTCTCGTTCCGAGACAAGTGCCCATGAGGCAAGGCTCATCATGCGAAGTGCCATTCTCCATCTAGTGGTAGGAGTGCGACATGCCATTTGCCAGTACATTCCCTATGGAGTCAGCCACACAGTGCAGAGAGAATAAAAGACAAATGCCTCAAACTTAGCTCCGTAATGCATTGAAGGCAAGGCTTTGGAGAATCAAAACATCAAAAAATGGAAGGTCAGGCCAAAGAAATTGGAGAACAAAGGCATGGAATTTCACATCTCATCACAGAACGAGGACGTGTGGTAACAGTCATGCCGGTATCATGCATTACACCCGTGCGTACACGGAAACAGGGACAGAACCGGAAGAAGACCATGTGATTGCGACCAACATCAACACGCAATGAACTTCCTCCCAGGACAAGAATGGACCTGAAGGAACCGTCAAAGAAAAACAAAACAAAACAAAAACCAAAAACATGTGGCACCTTAAAGACTAATTTCCATATTTTAGTGTAACATTTTGTGGACTACATGTCCACTTCTTCAGATGTATAGCAGCAGAATGAGGTGTGCAATATACCTTGTTTAGTTCCTAGTTCTCTCATATCTGGTCACAATCACAATGCTGGAACTGTTTCATTGTCTTTTCTAGAGTCAGATGAAGATGTTCATTTACTAGAACCATAAAATTGTGGTTCCTCTTTCAAGGCTGCCTGGCAAGTCAGAGAGCTAGTTATCAGGCTGCCGAGCCAGAGGCTGGCGCTTGATTCTCCACTGGGCAAGCTGCACAGTCCCAGGGCATCCCCAGAAGAAGGAAATGGCAAGCCTCTTATGAGTCCTTTGTAAATGCTGGTTTGATGGTGCATTACATATCTCAACAATTCCCATTGTATGACAAAATCTGGTAAAGCTAATTGCTCAAGTGTGGTGACAGCACACAGTTTTGCTGTAACAGCTGGGGCATGGGTTGTGACTAGGATATCTGCAAGGGGGCCAGGACCAAAGTGTTCCCCAAAGCCAAGAACATGGTCAGCCAGTCCAATTTCAAGATTCATGCAAACACAGTCCAAAAGGGAGAGGGATGCCAAGCAGGAAGACTTACAGAGTAGCAGAGTTACAGAAAGGATCAAAGTAACAGGGCCAAAGCTTCAGGAGTCCAAGGTCTCTGGTTGCTGGGGCAAGGAACAGGTTTATTCCAATTTTATGCGCGCTCTATGCCAGTAGCGAGCCTACCAGCTGCCTCAGCCTGAGTGGGGCCTGATTCTGAAAGAGGCAGAGTCCTGTGGTCCTGATCCTAAGGTTTACAAATCTTGGTACCCATGTTTGCACTTTATTAACCCCAGTGAAGAAGACACTTCTCCTTGTGCATCTCAAACTGTTTTATGGAAAGTACAACTGATCTCAATTATTCCACAACTGAAAGGTTTTTGCAAACCTTTAAACTCACCCTGCTGGCTTCTTATGTTATGAACTGAGCATTGTGTACATGTTATACATGTGCTGCATGGATAGCTTTTTTTGGTGCTAAGAATGGTTCTGTTGGATCAGTCCACCAGCATCATGGCTCCCACAGTATTCCTGGAGCTAGAATCCCACAAAAAACTATATATGGGTCAAATACACTTCAGAACTTTAGAAAAGCCTAGACCAGGTATATCCAAACTTCAGCCCTCCAGATGTTTTGGAGCACAACTCCCACAGTCCTTGGCCATTGGAAATACAGGCTTGGAATTCTGGGAGCTATGGTCCAAAACATCAGGAGGGCTGAATTTGGGACATTCCTGGCCTAGACAGTGTTTCTCTGATCCATGGTGTAAGATCCCTCTCTCTGAAGGAGCAGAACTTTTTGTGGTTGACTGGTGAGATTGTGACCTCTTGGGGTGGCTGTAAGGGCTTACAGGTTCCCAGAACTATTCAGAGCCCAGCAAAACTAGTGGCCAATATTGTGCACAAATTTGGTCTGTGTTGAATGGCTAAGGTGTTACTTCTGATGAGAGAGTGGTGACCATGCAGCTTGAGTATTTTAGGGGCAGATTAAAAAAAGTACCTTCCATGCCTCTGATTCTGCTGTAGGCCCCAGTCTATTTTGATTTTGAACATATAAATGCTGTGTTATGAAAGTTCATAATACAAGAACAGGAAGTTTGGAGCATTATTTTGTTTTGACATTTTTCTTCTTCTTGAGTTAGAGAGTATGAAGAACCAAGAGTCATATACACACCAGCACTTTTAATACATCTCCCATAGTATTCTGTTAATCATTCCAGATATATTGTTATAAAAAAGCTTTGTCAAGGACATACTGTACTAAAGCGACACTACAAAATCTATTAAAATGAACCATACTCAAAATTTGATCTTTAAGATACAGAAGTCCTTATTACAATATGTACTTTAGATAGGATATCGCACAGACATAGTTATATAACAGATTGTATTTATTATAACCTTAAGTGGGTGCACATAGCATGACTGTCTTGAAACCTGAGTTTCTGGAAATGAGGCCAACAATAATTACATAGCAACAATTGTGTAGCAGTACGAATATGACTATAAAACTAGCAATCTGTTTATATTCCCAAGTTTATATTTTCATTTGACATTGAAGATTATGCAAAATGTTTATGTTTATGTTTATGTTATTGACCTCACAGTTTGTCTCTATGTTCCCTGAAATGTGAAAGAGGAGAGGCAGTGTTGGAAGCACCTTTTTTCTAGCAGATTCCCTTATGATTCCACATTAACTTTTGGAATTTGTAATGTTCAGTCCGCTGACCCACTCCATCCTAGGATGTGGAAGTAAGTATTAGAGATGGGCACAAAGCAAAAACCAATTCACTGTTTCATCATGTCGTAAGGTTACAAAATGTTTTAAAACAAAACAAAACAGCAGACAGTGTTTTGTTAAAAAACAAAATGAAACATTTTTTCCTGTAGAATGAAATAATTCATTCCAGAGGACATGGCAGGGGAGCTTCCCCAAGCTCTTCCCTCTAAGCCCCTCAAATTTAGCTTTACCAGATTTTGCCATACCAATAGGAATTGCTTGATGACCCATGGAGTCCCTTCCATCTTTGCAGTCCTAACAAGATTATAAGATTAAGATAAGAAGGATGTCTCCTTCATATCTCTTCTTCTTCCTTTTCCTCCCTGCCTCAAGCTACTTGTTATTATGTGTAATCCAGCCCAGTAATCCACAGGAGGTCTGTTGATTGCTTTCAGGAGTATAGCACAAAAATTCACTAAGGGCATGAATGAATAAGTTATCTCAATCAAATCACATCAGAATATGATATGTGTTGCTGCATGGAATTTAAAGAGAAGCAGCTTCTTAGAGCTCCTGTTTTATGCAATATATCTGCTCTTTACCTTAAGTTCTGTTTAAACCATCCAGTCATCTCTCTCTCTCTCTCTCTCTCTCTCTCTCTCCACTCCCCCTTCCCATATCTCA
>JAHTLZ010000129.1:92910798-92936059 GCA_023846285.1 Phrynocephalus versicolor
TGCCGTCGCCATTTGGGATCCCCCCGCACCGCATGGCAAATGGAGACGCCGAGGATGCCCCCTCCCAGCCTGGTACCAGCAGCCCAGGACAGGAGGGGGGAAGGCTGCAGTGGGGACCCCCCCCGAAACCACCCCTCTGGTAGGTGCCCTCAGGCAGGCATATTTTCGCCTGCTTTTTTGGCCAGGAATCGGGGTTTTTTTATTTTTAAAACTTTTTTTCTGTGCCGCTTGGCATCGTGCGATCGCTACGATGCCAGGAACGACAATGACAAATCAGACCCAATTTTTCTTTTATTGGTTCGAGTTCGAGTTCTGGGGGAGTAATTGTCGTTACCGTTTCCGTTGCGTAATGGAAACGAATAACGGAAACGGAAACGAGAATTTCGTCAAGTCGTGCCCATGTCTATTGAACTTATGTGTATTTATTTAAATGCTTGTTCTGTTTGGGCCTGTTTTTAAATCTCGAAAAGCAGAGGAAACAGCCCTTAGAATTTTTTTTTTGTTGAAGAACTCTCAAATGCAACTTATTGCCAATCACTGTAAGGTTATGAACTCTCTTCTGCCTCTTCCACGAGAAATTTCTGCAGGCTGTGTCCTTTGACCCCATGAAGAAAGCCTGAAATTATGGAAAGAGCCAAAGGCAGGGGCCATTTTAAAGAATACCATCATTTCATAGTTCCTTCTCTGTTTTATGCATTTTTTTTAAACTTATCATCTTCATAAGCCTTGATATAAAAAAAACTGGCTGCTTTCAACAAAACCTACTAACAGTTACACCAGTTCATCTTTTAAGGATGCCATGATAAACTGATGTACTGTAAACCTGAAGCATGGTTTCTCAGAGAAATGCTAACAGAGAAGGAAAGAGGGGAGCACAGAAGCCCGAGACCCACTATGGCTTATCATAATGACAGCCCATGATTGACAGCGGAAAAGAACAAAGACTGCTGTTGTTATGTGCCATCAGGTCTCTTTGGACTTATGTCAGTTCTGCTAGGGTTTTCATGCATGGAATGTACAAGGAGTAGTTTACAATTGTCACCCCTCAAATGAGTTTTCAAGGCCAAACAAGGATTTGAATAGAGATGGGCACGAAATGCCAAAATGGCATTCCGTTTCATTTTTTGATTTGTTTATCTTTGTTTCATTTCATTTCATTTCAAATGAATTTTTTTTTAAAAAAACATCATTTCATTTTGCATTTTGTTTCCTTTTTTTTCTTATGTGTTTTATTGTTTTATGTGCGTGTTTTATGTAATTACCATGTGTGTGTGTGTCTACTACTGTGTTTATGTGCTTTTTATGTTCTTTTACCTTTGCTTTATGTGTTTGGGGGACGAGGGGGGAAGCACAGGCTTTTTAAACATTTTATTAGTTCCTGAAGCAAGTGCCAATCAGCTGGTGCCTGGGACATGCTTCGGGGACTAAAAAAAAGTTTTGAAAACCCATGCTTTCCCCCACCTGATCAGGTGCATGTGGGGTGGGGGAAGCAGGCACTATTTAAACATTTTTAGTCCCCTAAGCAAACCCCACACACCAGCTGATCAGTGCTTGTTTGGGGGACTAAAAAAAAAAGTTTTAAAAACCATGCTTTCTCCCACCCAATCAGATGCATTGGGGGGGTTGGGGGGCTTTTTAATAAAAAAAATGGTCCCCTAAGCAAGCCCCATGCACCAGTTGATCGGCACTTGGTTCAGGGACTAAAAAAAGTTTTAAAAGCCTCCAATTTCCCCTACCCAATTGGGTGCATTGGGGGGGGGAGGAGGAAATGGGGGCTTTTAAAACTTTTTTAGTCCTGTAAGCAAGTCCTGCATGCCAGCTGATCAGCGCTTGCTTCAGGGACTAAAAAACAGTTTTAAAAGCCCACACTTCCCCCCACCCAACCAGTCCGTTTGGGGGAATGGCACAGGCTTTTAAACCTTTTTTTGATCAACAGGCATGCAGGACTTCGGTGGTAAGAAAAAGTTTAAAAAACCTAGCACCATAACCCCACCCAATCAGGCGTGTTGGGCGAATGGTGTGAGGTTTTTAAAGCAGTTTCCCATAGGAATGCATTGCTTCGATGCATTCCTATGGGTCAACTAAAAATGAAATGGAATGAACTGAAAATTTTATTGCATTTCATTATGTTTTTCTTTGAATGGGCAGTTTGTTTGGGTTTTTTTGTTTCATTAGGGAATGAAACAAAAAAACAAAAAACAAGACAAAAATTCATTTTGTGCTCATCTCTACATTTGAACCCAGGTCTGTGGAGGACAAATCTGGCTTTCCGCCAAGTATATTGTGTTGGTGCTTGGAACGAAATCTGGAGCTAGGTTCTTAATTAGATATAAGGAAAGGGGAGGACATATGCTGCCATAACTAGTGTATTCTGGGAGATGTACTTCAAACAATTACCTTTTCTAATCTCTAGCCTTAATCTTGCCCTCAAGGGATTTTAAAATGCAAAATTTAGAAGGAGCTAACATGAAAAACTATCTCTTTACATACAGTACCATCAAAGTGTTATGAGGAATTGGTTGAATGTTTCCTCTACCAGGCATTTTATGAAAATATTCTTGTCCTATGGTTTATATATCGGTACAATGCAGTAAGATAGAGGGCTCAATAGGGTGGCTGTCTCACAGAAGTAGAAAAAGCAAGCCCAAAGAATAAGTCCCAGTTCTGTCAGAAACTTATGGAACACGGAAGCATTCCGAGTAAATGTAATTAATCTCAGAGAACTCCCTGTCAACATGGGATCTTCCCAGACCAAATTAGATAGTGTTCCTCTTTCTGCTTGGATGATTAATTTGCTGTGTGCGTTCATACATTCACTTAACACTAGGGTTCTGACACATCCTTACAGAATGCACAATATATCCTGCGAAATGCACAGGATAATGGCTCCTCCTCCTCCAAGTCTTTTAAACTTGGAGGAGGAAGTGGAATTTTGTTTCTCTTAAGCATGATCAAGGGCGCTTTTACATGACCCCTAAGATCCGCTGGTCCCTTAAATTCAGACCACAGATCTTAGGGGCTTGTCGCTCTTCCTGTGTCCCCACCCTGGCTGCTGGCTGCCTGAGGGGAAGGAGAAAAAAAAGGAAGAAAAGAGAGTGGCTCACCTTGTTCTGCCTCCATTCTTGCCGTGGCAACATTCCTGTCTCCGTAAAGTAGCTCTTAAAGGGGTGGGAGCCAAAAAAGCAACAGACAGAAGCGAGGAGAGCCCCGCACTCACTATCCTTACACCGCATCAAGCAATTTTCACCGGGGAAGAGCAAGTACAAGAAAAGTGCGCTGGGACACTCTTATGGGGGTGTGGTCGCACTTAATTTCCTGTAAGCTCCGGAGCTGGTGGGGAAACATTTCTAAGCTCCGGAGCTGGGAGCCATTTGCTGCGGAGTTTAGGGGTTGTGTATAAACGCCCCAAGTCACTTCAGACAGAACAGTGATCTTATGAATTGACAACTCTGAAAAGTTAATGCCAAGAGCAGACTGGTTCAGGTCCTGCAATATAAAGGTGTTGGCTTCCCTGAGCCCTCCCAGTTGCTGGAAAGCATACACTATTTTAATTGGATAGGCTTCAACATAGTATGATCTCTGATTCCCACTACTGGAGACGAAATTGTGGAAATATATTTATCTAACAAACACAATGCCGCATGACCTTTGGCTCTCTCTAGTGGCCAGTTCTGGTAACTTCATCTTTAGAAATATATATTTCTAGGAAACTTCTTTTAATATTTTAATTGGCCTAGACCTTGAATAAGTGAATCAGCAGATATTGATACTGTGGATACAAGGGTCCCACTGCATTATAGAATGGAAATCTTAGATAGCAATGACGGCACAAAACTTCTGCATCCTTACCACCTATAACAAATGGGTGAAAAATTGGCCATATCATGGAATATATCACATGGTGATTTCAACCTGAGCCCTCCACAAATCTTCAATGATCAGAGAGTTCACGAAGGATCTCGGGCTTTATTGAGCAGTTCAGCTGAGGGATTTATATATAAGTGGCTCTTTTCTCCACCCTGTGCTTGTCCAAAATGCATAAGTATCCCTGATTTAGTCAGGTTTTGCTCAGTTGTTAGAAAATGGGGCACATCGGTTGTTTTTCTCAGAGCATGGAAAGTCGTTAAAAATTATTTGCAGTTTTAGTTCCAAGCATGTCATGACCATAGTGACTGTTTTTTAGAATAACCCTTTATTTTCACATTTGTAAGCAAAAGAGCTGCTTTTTAGCTACCGAGCCGGGGGGGGGGCACACATCTGAATGCTGCAAAACTAGACAGGGGGAAATTCCTTGGACATTCATTTTTTTCTATAATGAATGCTGAGTGTTCAAATCATTGAATTAGGTTTGTAATCTCCTTTTATTCTTGGGGGCTAGCTCATTATCTTTAGCACATATATGGCAAGCCGATGCAATATGGTCTCCTTAATGCTGGCAATAACTATACCTTCTCTTGTTTCTGCTCTGAAACTCCCTCCTAAAGGAAGCCAGATTGGCCTTATCTTTGCTGTCCTTCAATCAACACTTTATCTTCAGACCAGCTTTTCATCAGTGATTGACACTAGGAGAGAAGAAATAGGATGGTTTATATTTTGATGCTTCTGAATCTGTTGTTAGTAATGTGTTCTTACATTGCCTTTTTAATATGTTAAAAATATTATTTAACATGTAGGGAAATTTCTTTTTTTAGCTTTTAATGTGTTTTTAATGATGTAAGCTGCCTTGGGTCTTTTTATTTGGGCAGGGTAAATATATTTTAAATAAATAAATATGCCTACTGATTTTGATAAGTAGACTTCATTTCAATTTCATTTCAATTCATTCCTGTAGGATTTATCAGAATTTGCATGTCACATATTTTAAGTTGAAAAGGAAAGCTTGCTTTACCTGTATTGGTGCAATTATAGTGAGAGTGATATTTTATTTTTTTTGTACCACAAAATGCATTCTCAACTCTCATTTCTTATAATGAGTTTAAGGGCACACAGCTTTCCTCTTCATTACTTCATCCTTACAAGAACTCTGTGATATACCTCAGGCCGGGGTCACCCAGTGAATCCTTTGGTTAGCTGGGGATATGAAGCTGATATCCAAGGACCAAATCCACCAGTGTAACCATTACTCCAAACTGGCACTCCTGAGGAACAGAAGAGCTGTCAAGTGAAGTAGAAGGGAAGAAACCAGTTCAAAAGGTCAAAGGGAGAAGAGAGCTCAAATATGCACTGAGAGTGACATTTATGGCCCAGTGAGTTTCCAATAATATCACTCTACTCCAAAATAACTTTCTAAATTCCTTCAGTGAATATAACAAACTGCCTTGGATGCTATCATAGTTAGAGAAGGAAAATTGTAGCTTGTCTTGTTCTCCCAAGCCAAAAGGAAAAACCCTCACAGTTTTCACCCCACCTCAAGATGTTGAGCTGTTTTCTCCTATTATCTTTAGAGTTCTCACTTATAGGGAAAATAATTTTCCATGCATTTTTGTATTTTGTAATTGGGCAAAATTATGATAACTACTGTTTTATTGAATGGACGTTTAAAAATAAGAGGCATTATCAAAACCCTGCCCGAATAAAATGGCTTTTTATACATTATCATTTACATTACAGCTTCAAGACAACTCTGGGTATTATGAGCTTTTTCTTTGAGTCAAATTTTGTTTAAAACATATTTTTTAAACCAAAGGTTCAACATTTTACTCTGATGTTTGGGATCTATTTTTCAACGTGTTATTCCTGGCTTATTTAATCTTCAGACTGCTTTTTTTGATCTCTGGACATGAATGTGTAAAGCATTCCTCTCATGTTCACATGGCAAGACAGAATTAATTATGTTGGCATGTTTTAGGGCTAAGAGACTTGCCAAGAACAAAAGTAGAAGGCTGACTTTTAAAAAATTATGAGACTACTTCAAGTAATATCTCAATTTCAAACATACATTAATTTCAAATATGAATGCAAAAGTAGAGAGAACACAAATAAGTAAATTAATTATGGATTTAAATTCTTCAGCTAATTAATAAATTAATTACAAATAAGTTAATTGCATACAGTATCTGCTTAGAATCAGTCATACTGGTTTCAAGGGAACCTTATTTCTACAACAGGGCATCTAAAATCATGGCCCTTCTGTCTTCAAACTCTACAATTTTGAATATGTTCTACAGTTTTGAATATGCTCAGAACTAGAGATGGGCACGAAACGAGCGATTTTTCATTTTCATTTTTGTTTTTTTGTTTTGTTATGTAATGAAATGAAAAACGAATTTTGACTCCAAAATGAAATGAAACGACCCAAAACACGAAAAATTTTGTCGACCGCTTCATTTTCATTACAGCAAATACATTGAATTATGCTAAATGGTAACGAAACAGCAATTTTTCATTTTTGTTTTCATTTTTTGTTTCGTTACGTAATGAAACAAAAACGAATTTTTTTGCAAAAAAACTCACGAAAACGGAAACGAACCGAAACGGACCCCTAAATGACCAAACGACAAACGAAACACCATTTTTTTGAGTCGTGCCCATCTCTACTCAGAACAGTTGTATTCATCCCTTGCAACAAAATCAACAGTGAGTAGTCTTTGATCTGGAACAATGGACTATAGACCAACATTTTCTTTTAAAAAATTAATGCAATTAGAAGCTTATTCTTTCTTATATTCTCTGCAACCGGGAAAATGAATATTTTAAAACACATTGATATACCGGAGACAAGGAGATTGATTTTAATCTGACTTTGAGGGTATTTTCTAAAATTAATGGCAATATGGACTTTGTGTCTAAGAGTACCTTTTCTGTCAAAAGCCATTTGTCAAAACATTTTGACTTTTGGTATTTTGCCTTGAAGAAATGGGATTTACCCATGAAAGCCTGAATATTGTAAGATGCACATATGTATGTATGTATGTATGTATGTATCTATCTATCTATCTATCTATCTATCTATCTATCTATCTATCTATTTATTTATTTATTTATTTATTTATTAGTCATCTATAAAGATGACATATTGCCTATTTCCTGCTCTTGCATTTGTGTTTTTTATCAGTCCCAAGGCTCCCTGCTTTTTATTACGTTCAAGAGGAAATTTTTCATAAGGTTTTGTGATTCACTTTGAGATTGAGCAGTTAGGCCTCTAGTTAGGAGCTGGTAAGATTTAGAGGTGGATAATTGTCTCTCAGCTTCCTGTATGTAGTTTGGTGTATCTATGACAACTGCAGTGTCACCCTTATCTCCCTCATGTTAAAACAGTATACTATGGACTCAATTACCTCAGGAGGTGGTAAGCACTCCAACACTGGAGGCATTCAAAAGAAAGTTAGAAAGCTATATGTTGGATGTACTTTGTCTTGGATCTCTGGATTGAGCTGGGGGTTGGACCCAATGGCGTTATAACAGTGCCCTTCCACAGCCATTATTCTATGGCTCAGTGATTCTGAGGTTCATTTCTAAGGGAATCAGCATGCTCTCCTTCTCCTTCGCCACCAACTCAGCATCTTGCTGAGTCTTTCTTTTTCCCAGCTTCTAATCATGATTTGTGAACATTGGGTTTAACATCAGCGAGTCTCCTGCTCCATTCCATTAATGCCTTTGCTCCACCCTGTGGTTGCCTTTAAAGTGCACAATTGCTCTTGAATCAGTTCACTTTTATACATTCATCCAAGGAAAATATGCATACTGTAACACTTTTAAGGATTATAAACGCCCAGATTTTATATCCTGAACCAGCAGTCTATTTCAGAATCTCCCTTAAATCCATTTATTTAAATGGTTTTTAGCTTTGTTCCATCTTGTGCTGGCATCATAAGCCACCCAATAAGGTTCTAAACCTTTTGAACATTTCTTGAACTATATTTTAAAATATAAACTTCTACGTGGACCAAAATGACCTTGTGCCTCATAAAGGGGAAAAGTAAGATTATTATTTTTTATTTGTATTTGATTTTGAATGGTAGCCACAAATCTTCCTCACTATCAATGTCCCTGTCTTAATAGTCTGGCTGGACCTGATGAACTTCATCCACGCTTAGAATATCGCCCAATCTCTGTGCTATGCAAACAAATAATATTTTCAGAGGTGCATGTCAGTTAAATGCATCTCTGTGTATTTGCAAAAGAGAGAATGAGGGAAAGTGTCCTTTTATCTTACAGGAAGAAATGAATCCCCCCCACACACACTATTTGATTTCATGCAGCCAAGGGAAAGCAGATGTTTCCTGACAAACATTCATCATTGAAGGAAAACTGTCACAGAAATGAAAAAGTGGTCAAACAAATGCTGTTCCTTAATGCTTTGGTGCAAGAACTGTCCTGATTGTTTGTCTCCCCCATTTTCACTACCATCCCAGTTTGGAAAGCAAAGCAAAGCAAAGCAAAGTGTTCTGCTTATATACTATCCAATACCAGTTCAAGTAGTCTCTGCGTGGTTTACAGTTTAATTACAGTATGCAAGTTGGTAATCATTTAATGGACCTCGGGAGGATGGAAGGCTGAGTGAACTATGAGCTTGCTATCTGGGATTGAACCCCATGCTGTAAGCACAGTTTTAGCTGCAGTACAGGCATTTAACCACTGCACCACGGGGCTCCACAATGCACCACAATGTAAATACCAAGAAACCACTGAAAACAACAGCAGTTTGGACTGTGCCACATACAAACCATTCTCAGGGTGAGCCATCCGAATTTGTATGGCAAGTATTTATACACACATCAAATCAGATGGTAATTGCAAACCAATATGGACTTCCATGCAGCCTCATCCAAAATAACCCCCATCTATTGCGGGGTTCGGGATCGACCTGACCCGCGATCAATGAAAATCCGTGATATGAGGATGCAGGTGGCAGCCCAACAGGTTTAAAATGTCTTTAAGCAATGGAGCCAACCTGGCTTTGTTTTATTTATTTATTTATTTATTTATTTTGAGGCTTATATACCACACCGTCTTCCCAAAGGAACTCCGGGCGCCAGCCCTGAAGAAGGACCCAAGTGACAAGTGGAGCCTGGTAAGTGCACTGGTGCTGTGATCATGCCCGAGTCTACCATATACTGCTGCTGCTGCTGCTGCTGCTGCTGCTGCTGCTGCTGCTGCTGCTTCTTTCAAGAATGAAAGATATAGAAGTATTGGGTTGGATCTAGATTCAAGCCCATGTAAATTGAATCTAGATCCAACCCAAATGGTGGGAATAAACGGGATCCTATGCTTCCTTCTTTCCAAAACGGCTCCTGCACTCCACTGAAAATGCTATACAGAGCACAAGGCACTCTGGCCTTGTTGGGCAGAGTTAGCTCTAATTGGTGGAGTAAGTTTTTTTTTTATGAGAAGGAATTGGGTCAAGTTTGTGGGGCTTTGTTTGATTGTATACCATGAGAGTACTGTGAATTCATTTACTGGACAGTATATAAAGAAAATAAAATAGTTATGCAGGCAGAACTCTTCTGTCTTGGATGACACATCCTGAATCCATCCAGTGAATTTGGATTTGTGTGTGCCAAGTTTTGACTGGCTTTGGCACTGTAGATCATATGAATGTTAAATAGCAATCTAATGCTGCAGAATTCCCTAGAAAGAAGAACACCTGAACTCCACAGGAGTTACTTCTGTGTAAGCATAAACAGGATCATATTGAGAGCAACTCTCTGCCATCTAGGATAAAGCTTTTATGTTACCATAGAAATCTTGATTTCAACTCCTTAAGCTGTAGCAGATGTTGAGTATACATATGTATTTGTGGGAAGTGGGCATGCAGCCTGTAAGTCATCCTTTCTCGTGTTGCTAAGACATTCTAAATCCCAGCAGATGTAACTAGAAATATCCAGCTGGGAGAAATCGCCTTGAGTTGTCCAGTCGATATTCACAACAGAAGCTTCTGTTTTCATCCCCCCTCCCCACCATTATAGAGCAAAGAAAAAATAAGTAGAAGGGAGTTGCTATTAATAGGGGTATGTTCTAAAGCAAGCTGACCATTTCCAAGGGACAAAGTGGCATAAGGGTCAGTGCCATCACCCATTAAATTTGGGGTGAAGGTACTTTCTGTTGCTCAGTCCATGACCCATCTTCTCTAAGGGCTCACTTCTAAAATATCCTAATATAATGCTGTACACCAGTGGTTCCCAACCTGGGTCTCCAAATGTTCTTGGACTACAAGTCCCAGAAATCCTGGGTAGCACAGTTAGTGGTGAAAAATTGGGGGGAGTAGGTTACTCCAAGAACACTTGGGACCCAAGGTTGGGAACCATTGCTCTATACACCTGTGCAAGGAAAACTATGTTACGTCAAATCTAGAATGGGTGAAAAGAAAAAGAAAACCAAAGTGAGAATCAAGGACTATTTGGCAGAGCGTCTTCACCGACAATTAAATCTGGCCTGACCCACCCGCTCATCATTGGCCTTTTAGCTCAGGACGGTCCCCCCGAAGGATGCCCGCAAAACGAGTACTCGTGGGCGGGCATTCTCTGTGGTGGGACTGTCCATTTGGAACACCTTACCGAGCGAACTGCGGCAGGCTCCATCGTTGGCAACCTTTAAGAGGGGTCTAAAGACCTTACTTTTCAAGGACGCCTTTAACCTCGACTAGAGAAAATCTTTCTCCCTCTTTTTTTTTTTTTTCATTTCCCTCCCTCCCTTGTTATTGTTGCCCCGGCTCACTCATATTTATATTCATACGTGTTTACACTGGACGCCACTGAAACTGCTTTTGCCTTTGCCATCTTCTTTGTTTTTAATCTTTTTTTATGTGAACCGCCCTGAGTTCCCGCACGGGAAGTAGGAGCGGTATATAAATTTGAAAAATAAATAAATAATAAATAAATAAATAATATAATGATGTCTCTGTCCAGAAGAGTTTCAAACCTTTTGTTCCCAGTATACACTTTCTCTGAACTCTGAAAATGAATCCTTTTCAAACAAAAAGATCGTTTAAAGAGGAAACAAGCCTACTAGCCAACCATCACTGCTTCTCCCTCACAGTTCTCTACCTTGTGGCACAGCGGTTAAATGCCTGTACTGCAGGTAAAACTGTGCTCATGACCTGGAGTTCAATCCCAGGTAGCAGGCTCATGGTTGACTCAGCCTTCCATCCTTCCGAGGTCAGTAAAATGAGTACCCAGCTTGGTGGGGGGGGGGCCAATGTGTAGCCTGCATACTGTAATTAAACTTTAAACTGGCCAGAGACTACTTGAAGTGGTATGGGGCTGTATACAAGAAGAACACTTTGCTTTTTGTTTTTTTTTGACATGTCTAGTTTTGTGCACATATGGGATATGGCCAGTATCTCACTAATGAATGGTAATTTGCTCTCAAAACCTGCACAATTCCCCCTACGGAAGCAGAAATCAGCAATAGGACTCTGGATGCACAATTTCACAGTGAACCATAAAGGTGAAACATGCACAAATGTGTGCTAACTTTCCATACTGTATTTACATGAGGTCTTATAATAACTAGTTCACAAATGGCTTTAGTACCTCCTAACTTCTGCTCCAAAACCTTTATGCACTCATTTATAAAAAAGACAACAAGGCGTACATTTCTTCCATTTATACCAAGTTGGATCCAACCCATTCAACATAACATTGGAACCCTCTGGAAAAGATAAAAACCCCAACCTGATCTCAAGTAGCTCTAATTGGCAGCCCATGGAGGAGGCAGTCCTTCTGATAGTTTCATTCGGTTACACTTTGAAAAGATTAAGCAACACGATCAAGGTATATTGAAATCCTTCCCCTTTGGCATATTTATGAGTGTTTAAATAGAAAGGAAAGGAATATGTTTGGTGGGGAACGCTGAAGAGTAGGAAGAAAAAGTGTTTCCCTGGTTTCAAGTGAAACAATAAATCTGTGCCAATGAATAGAACTTGTGCCCTAAAATGCCAGTTTTCATGACAAAAATGGTTTCTATACAATAAGTTGGTGGGGAGGAAAAAATCAGCTAAGGGGTGAAATCCAATGTTATAGAAAGAGGCATATTAAGTGTAGGGATAAAGCCTAGGGTGGTAGGTCCCTGAAGCAAAAAAAGACTTTGAAATGGAATAGAAGATAAAAATCTCAGAGGTCTTACTGCTGTTGGGGGATTTATTTTGGCACTAGAAGAATCCTTGTGCTCCACATTTAATAATAAGACGTATTGTTAGTGTTTGGAGCTTAGAAATGAATTCCAGACTGACTCTGAGGTATGGCTGAAGGCACATCTATCCATTTGAAAAGGAAACCAGTATTATTTTTCATTAAGCTCTCCTGAAGTTATAGTCTTACTGTTGCTACAATTCTAACCTGAGAAGGTGATGAATGGACTGTGAAGGCACAGAAACCAAGTGTTGCAAAAGTAAAGGCTCTCCCTCTATCTTTGAGCTTCCCCTTTATTTATAGCTCTTGGGCTTGAGGTGAGCGAGTCTGTGGCTTCCTGTTGTCTTACTCTGATTAAGAAAAGTTCCACAAAACTATATATGGATATCTACTGACTGAGTTCTTCATGCTCATCTGTTTAGGCTGTCATGAGCTAAGGAGGCACTTAAGATGATGCATTTTTGAGTGCGGAAAGACTCCTTACCACCTGATGGGAGTGGGACAAGAAGCACTATTTTAAATGGTTTGTGTCTCCATAATTTCTGCAAATTGTCTCCACCCCAAAGTAGTCCTCTTTCTCTTTGAAAAGCAAAGCACACAGCAAACAAAGATATAAGAGGGGCTGATGGATGAAAAAGAAGAAGCAAGGAACTGCCCCAGTGCTTCTGATCTCATAGAATCATAGAGTTGGAAGAGACCTCAAGGGCCATCTAGTCCAACCCCCTGCCATGCAGGAACCCCATCACAATATTTCCGACAGATGGCCACCAAGCCTCTGCTTAAAAACCTCAAAGGCAGGAGACTCCACCACCCTTTGTGGCAGCATATTGCACTGCCGAACAGCTCTAACTGTCATGAAGTTCTTCCTAATGTTCAAATGGAATCTCTTTTCCTATAGTTTGAAACCATTGCCCCGAGTCCTAGTCTCTGAAGCCATGGAAAACAAACCTGCTCCCTCTTCAATATGACATCCTTTCAAATATTTAAACATAGCTATCATATCCCCCCCAGCCTTCTTTTTGAAAGGCTAAACATTCCCAGTTCCCTAAGCCGTTCCTCATAAGACATTTCCTCCAGACCCTCAACCATCCTGGTTGCCCTCCTCTGCACCCGCTCTAGGTTGTCATTATCCTTTTTAAATTGAGGCGCACAGAACTGGACACAGTACTCCAGGTGGGGTCTGACCAGAACAGAATAGAGTGGTACTATCACTTCCCTTGATGTAGACACTATGGTTCTGTTGATGCAACCATGAATTGCATTGGCTTTCCTGGCTGCCGCATCACACTGCTGACTCATGTTCAATTTGTGGTCCACTAAGACCCAAATACTATTCTCCAGCCATGTATTCCCCATCCTATATCTGTACAATTCATTCTTTTTACCTAGATGTAGCACCCTACATTTCCCTCTGTTGAAATCCATTTCATTGGCTTTGGCCCAGCACTCTAGTCTGTCAAGATCTTTTTGAATTTTCATCCTATCCTCTAGGGAATTAGCAACCCCTCCCAATTTGGTATCATCTGCAAATTTAATTAGCATACTCTCTATTCCTTCCTCCAAGTCATTAATAAAGATATTGAACAGCACTGGACCCAGAACAGAACCCTGGGGCACCCCACTGGTCACGTATCTCCAAGCTGAAGAGAGGCCATTGATGGTCACCCTTTGGGTGCGATTAGTCAACCAATTACAAATCCACCTAACAGTAGCACTATCTATCCCACTTTCTACTAACTTCTTAGCAAGAATACCATGGGGAACCTTATTGAAGGCCTTACTAAAGTCCAGATAAGCAATATCCACAGCATTCCCCTCATCCACCAGGCCTGTAATTCTATCAAAGAAAGAGATCAAATTAGTCTGGCATGACTTGTTTTTAAGAAACCCGTGTTGACTTCTTGTAATGACAGCATCATTTGTTAAATAATTGCAGACTGCCTGTTTAATAATCTGCTCTAGGATCTTTCCAGGAATTGAAGTCAAGCTGACTGGACGGTAATTATTTGGGTCCTCTTTTTTCCCCTTTTTGAAGATGGGGAGAACATTAGCCCTCCTCCAATCGATGGGGACTTCCCCTGTTCTCCAGGACTTCTCAAAGATTATTGCCAATGGTTCTGAAATTACTTCTGCCAGTTCTTCTCTTATCCTTGGGTGTAATTCATCTGGCCCAGGAGACTTTAATTCATTTAATGCTTCCAGGTGTTCTTGTACCAGCTCTCTACCTATTCTATGTTGCAATTTCCATCCTACCTCATCTAGTATTTGTCCCAGTGGATCTCTTTCTTCCTTTTTGGAGAAAACAGAGGCAAAGAAGGTGTTGAGTAGTTCTGCCTTTTCCTTGTGTCCTGTTAGTAACTGGTTATTATTGCCACGCAGAGAGCCTATCATTTCCTTATTTTTCCTTTTGCTGCGGACATAACTAAAAAAACCCTTTTTATTATCTTTAATCTCTCTGGCAAATCTAAGTTTGTTTTGCGCTTTAGCTTTTTTTTACCATCTCCCTGCATATATTAGCTGTTTGCTTATATTCCTCTTTGGTGCATTTTTCCATTCCTTGTACTTGTTTTTCTTTATAGTTAGCTGAGCTTAAAGTTCTTTAGTAAACCATTGTGGTTTCTTTAGACCTCTCCCATTTTTTCTTCTTGTTGGAACAGTTTTAAATTGTGCCTTTAATATCTTGCTTTTAAGGAACTACCATCCATCTTGGACTCCCTTCTCTTTCAGTGTGTCAGTCCATGGAATCACAGCCAATAATTCCCTAAGTTTACAAAAATTGGCTTTCTTTAAAAGTCCATGCATCAAGGAAGATCCAGTTCTGGTTATGCCGAAGTGAAACAACTTGATACGTTCTGCAGTTTATAAATTTTTCCAGATAAAAGGAGTGAGCTTTGTTGGTACAGGGAAATGTCTTATCTCCCTCTGGAGGAAAACCAGATGCCAACTAAGTTGAAGACAATGGCATGAGTTGTTGGCACCAGAGAAGGGTAAAAAGCTGTAAATATTTGGTATGTTGTGAGTAAAACTGTTTTCGCCCCCCCCCCTCTGCATACATCTTGGAGATGCTTAGAATTCTTTCTTCAAACAAGCACTACCCCCCCCCTTTTGTAGAAGAATGGCTTTCAGCGAAGGGGTGTGAATGTGTGGAAAAACTGTGCTATCCAAAGAAACGATTTTCCCCACATTTATTTTATGAATTTGCCTTTTTGCCTATTGCTTTCCAGAGCTTGTAGAAAAGAACATTTTTTAAAAAGAAACTTCCTTTCGCTTTGTTTTCTCTATATGTAGTGGACATATGGGCACAGTATAAGAGCAGCTCTGGAAAATCTATTTTTCAAAGGAATCCAGCCAGCTGCTTCTACACCCCTCCCTTTTGGAAACTGAATGGCAGAAGCTAGAACTAAAAGTGATATTAACACTTTGATGTGAGTTGGAAAATGTTATCAGATCAACAGTTTGATAAAATAATTCTATGTGGATTACAGAAAATAATAGATACTCTTACATCACATGGATCCACCTTTTGAAGATATTTTTAATCTTGATCAGAGCAGACGGCTGATTTTAGTCTACAGATAACTATAAGAACTATGCAGGATGAACTTGTGAAAAAAGCTAAATTTAATCTTGATCAGGAGATAGAACCAGAAGGGGCAGCTGATTTTAATCTACAGACAAATACAAATTTCTACAAATTTGTACAAAGACCAAACTCAGTGAGGTGGAAGATAAGTGCATTTGTTCTACTGGATAGGGATCCAGAAGAGAGAAGAGCTTGGGAACTTTCCAGCACCAAAGCAACTATCAAGATAGAAAAATAACTTATGAAGATAATGAACCTAGCAGAAAAAGAGAAAACCCAGAAACAGAATTTTTGGGTTAGTGAATCAATGACTTAAAAAGTTTATCCTCTGAGTCAATCATTCAATCGAAGGGTGGAAAGATGGCGTTTTGCTGCTTGGTTCGTCGTTGAGAAGCTCCTATGACCCTGAGCAACAGTTCCTTCCCACGGGCTGCATTTCAGCGTCTGCAGCCGCCTGAGTTCAGCAGAAACACAGGCTGTTCCGAGGCTTCAGGGTGAGAGTGCTTTTTCTCCTCTGCTTCGGGGAAATTGCCCAAGAATCTCCCTCTCGAGCAAGGGGAAGGACAAAGACAAGACGCCGCCGGACGGCATTTCAAGCCACCCCACCCGCAACGTGAGTTCCAGCATTTTCAATTTGAATAACAATCCAGGCTCACCAGCTTAGCGATGTGTAAATTGCTCTCTGTTGGTTTTTCCTTCTTCCCATCAACCATTTGATACACCCTTGCCAACTGAAGCCGAAAATTAGAGGAGGGTTGGGCTTCACCCCCCTCTTTTTCACCACCGAGTATTGTGAGAATATTTAACTTTGTTGTAGTGGCTATTGTTAGCCTGTATTTGGGCGCCATCTAGTGGATTTTGCTATTTTGCATCTCCCCTTTCTCTTTTCTTTTCCTATTGCCAAGAATTATTTTTCTCAATTAAAAATGAGCTACTCTGCTGGAAAAAAAGGATCCATCGCCTTAACACCTATACTACAACCCTCTTCTGTAGCTATGACACAATCTGGGCAAGCTCAAATCATGGATCTACTGCAAAATCTCCAAGCCAGCCAAAATCTGCTTCTTTCCGATCAGGCTAAGAACTTTGCAGAACTTAAGCAAGAAATGCAGGAAATGCAAGCCGGTTTGGCTAAAGTGGATGAGAAACTGTTACACTTTGAACAGAAAATCCAAGCTATAGAAGATGTCCAAACAGTCTTTGAATGTAGACAAGATGAACTTGAATCAGATCTCCAGATCATAGAGAAAACAGTTCTGAATCAAGAAATAGAAACATCTGCTAAAATTATTAGAATTCAAAATGTCCCCTTTGATGATGGAGAGAACCTCTATACCATGGTGGGTGAATGTTTTGCAGGGTTGCTGGGAACCTCAACACAAGAAATTCAGTCGGAGATAGACTATATCCGTAGGCAACCTAATGCTTACACCAGGAAGAATTCTCTACCTCCAGAAATAATAGTCAAACTGGTGAGGAGACAGACCCGAGATTCCCTTTTGAAAAAGGCCCAGGTCCAGGAGATCAAGATCAAAGATGCAAAAATTCATCTTTTTAAAGATCTACCTTGGAGGATTCGGCAGCTCAGGAAAGACTTTACCTTTTTAACTAAATTGTTGCAAAAAAATGATGTACCATACAGATGGACATTTCCGGTTGGTTTATCCTTTCGCTGGGAGGGGAAGAATATTCAACTTGATTCGGTGAAGAAAGCATACAAATTTGCTGAAGTCAACGCAGATAAATTAGGTTATACCCCTTCTTCTGCGGAGGAAGATGATGAGGAAGAAGATGAGGACAACTTACATCAGAATAGGGCGACAAAAACGCAATCGATAAAACAAAGCAAAGTTAGGTCCTTGCATCCACCAGCCACAAGAGCGGAGGATGGCATCAAACCCAAGAGACAATCGAGGCCAAAGGGGGACAAAAAGATACGTTGGACATAAGAATGTTTGAGAAGATAATAACCTGGAACGTGAACGGATTGAACGCACCAACCAAGCGTAACAGAATTGCGGCTCTCTTGCAAAAACAAAAGTGTGGCTTAATTTGTCTTCAAGAAACGCACATATTAAATACGTATGAGAGGCTCTTAGAAAACCGGAAGTTAGGAATTGCCTTTTCTTCTTCAAACCAAAAAACTAAGAAAAATGGGGTAGTAATTTACGCTAAGCCTGAGTTGCAACCAACTCTGATCAAGAAAGATGAGGAAGGTAGATGGATTATTATTCAAGCAACTCTTCAATCTAAGAAAACGACAATTGTGGGCATATACAGCCCAAATGACAGGAAGTTGCGAGAACTTTTTTTTGATGAGCTGCTGCAGGAGATATTACAATATGAAGATACTCCAATAATTATTTTAGGAGATTTCAATGCTGTTCATAACCCAAATTTGGATAAAAAATCATCAGTTGGGAGAAAAAGGGGTGGGCGGGTAGATACCTTACCTATATCCTTCTTACATTTAACTAATATTCTACAGATTCAGGATATATGGAGGAGAAAACGTCCGATCTCTAATGGTTTTACATTTTACTCTGCTCGCCATGCCTCTTTCTCCCGAATAGACATGATATGGGCCAGTACAGATTTGTTACTCCAAACACAGGACATTGAAATATTGGTTAGATCATGTTCAGATCATAACCCCATTCTTTGGTCATTAAAGGGTACTAATAAAGCTAGACATTGGAAAATCAACCATATGCTCTGGTCTGATAAAACATTTCTCAATAAGGCAGAGAAGGACTTGAAGGCATATTTTGAGATAAATTGTACACAAGGAATGCAATTTAAAACCATTTGGGATGCCTCTAAGCCTTACTTTAGAGGCACAGTGATACAATATATGGCTAGGAAGAATAGAGAGAGGAAAATAAAGACTGCAGAGACTCTGAGTAAAATGGAAGAACTAGAGAACAAACTGATATCAGACCCTGGAAATAAACAATATTCCAATGAGCTAATACAAGCTAGACACCAACTGAACTCGATTCTATCTGCCGACATTGCACATAAACTCAGACTAGCAAGGCTAAACCATTTTGAAAATGCCAATAAGCCAGGGAAATGGTTGGCTTATAGACTTAAGAAACACCATACCCAAAGAACAATCACAAATTTAAAAGACAGTCAGGGAATTAACCAAACTGATCAAGCTTCAATTATGAAAATTATTGAAGCATACTATCAAAACTTATTCAAAGGAAAACAGACAGACCCAAACCTAATTTATAACTATTTAAAGAAATATAATTTCCCACAACTTAATGAAGAACAAAGGAATCTAACTAACGCCACAATCTCTTTAGCAGAGGTGGTTGATGCAATTAAAAGACAAAAACCTAATAAAACACCCGGCCCAGATGCTTTGCCAGCACAATATTATCAGAAATTTTCAGATATCTTAGCCCCGAGATTACATCACCTTTTCAATTTAATCCTGGAAGGAGAAGATATTCCAGACTCATGGAAATCTGCCAATATAGTTCTGATTCCCAAGGAGGGAAAACCAAAAGATGCCATTGAAAATTATAGGCCTATAGCCCTCTTAAATGGAGATTATAAAATCTTTGCATCCATTTTAGCTACTAGATGGTGGAAAATTCTTACCAACCTAATTCACCAAGATCAGAGAGGGTTCCTGCCAAATCGACATCTACAGTCAAATATCAGAACCTTAATTAACTCCTTAGAATACTATGAAATACATTCTCAAAAACAGGCAGCCTTTATTTTTTTGGATGCTGAGAAAGCCTTCGATAATGTTTCTTGGTCTTTACTGAAATCCCAAATGGACTACTTACAATGTGGTCATAGAATGCTCAGAGCGGTAGAACAGATATACTCAAATCAAAATGCTAAAATTATCGTGAATGGGTTTTCTTCCGATAAGATCACTATACAGAAGGGCACAAGGCAAGGATGCCCCCTTTCACCGTTGCTTTTCATTTTATCTCTAGAGATCCTATTACATGTGATTAGAAGCTCAGAGTCGGTACAAGGTTTGAACAATCGGGGGGAAATTTATAAAACACAAGCCTTTGCTGACGATTTACTATTAATTCTTGAAGAACCCACACGGTCTTTGCCAGAGCTTCTAAGAATCCTAAAGGATTATTCAGAAACAGCTGGCTTTTTGATTAACAAAACAAAAACTGTAATGATGACTAAAAATATCTCTGGGCCTAATATCCAAGGATTAGTGGACATATCAGGATTCACACATCCTGATATGGCCGCGGTGCGGATTCAATCTTTTTTGGAGGAGCAGCGGTGCCTTGATCCTTGCCAGTCTGGCTTCAGGCCTGGCCGGGGTACCGAGACAGCTCTGGTCGCGCTGCAGGATGACCTTATCCGGGCGGCCGACAGGGGTTGCTCTACCCTGTTGGTTCTCCTGGATCTGTCAGCGGCCTTTGATACCGTCGACCACGGTATCCTACTGGACCGGCTCCTGGAGGTGGGGATCGGGGGCACTGTTCGCAGTTGGCTCCGGTCCTTCCTCCAGGACCGGTCCCAGTATGTGCAGCATGGGGGAGAGTTGTCGGCCCCGTGGACACTCCCGTGTGGGGTTCCACAGGGCTCGTCTCTCTCCCCCATGCTGTTTAACATCTATGTAAGGCCGCTGGCGGGGGTCATCAGGAGATTTGGGCTGCGTTGTCATCAGTACGCTGATGACACGCAGCTCTATCTCTGTTTTTCCACCTCTGCAGTGGAAGCTGTCCGGTCCCTCGACCAGTGTCTGGAGGCGGTCATGGCCTGGACCAGGGCCAACAGGCTCAAACTCAACCCTGAGAAGACCGAGGTGATGTTCTTCGGGAGCTCCCCGTCTGGGTACGGGGGCCCCCTTCCCAGTCTGGAGGGTGTTTCCCTCCAACTGGCGGAGAGGGTTCAGAATCTGGGTGTGATCCTGGACCCGGCCTTGTCCCTGGAAGCCCAGGTGGCGGCCGTGGCCAGGACCGCGTTTTTTCATCTTCGCCAGATCGCCCAGATCCGCCCCTACCTAGACGGGGACTCCCTGAGAACAGTGGTCCAGGCGCTGGTGATCTCGAGGCTGGACTACTGTAACGCTCTCTACATGGGGTTGCCCTTGACTCTCCTCCGGCGACTGCAGCGGGTGCAAAATGCAGCGGCCAGACTGGTGGCGGGTGCGCGTCTTTATGACCGCATCACCCTGGTTCTGGCCCAGCTGCATTGGCTACCCGTTGCCTCCCGGATCAGATTCAAGGTCCTGGTTTTAGTTTATAAAACCCTCCATGGCCTGGGCCCGGACTACCTGGCGGAGCGGATCGCCCAGCGGTCAACATCGGCCCGACCGGTTCGGCAGTCGCGGGCGCACTCGCTACAGGTTCCATCCCCCCGAGAAGCCAGGCTGTCCCGTACCCGGAACCGGGCTTTTTCTGTGGCTGCTCCATCTATATGGAACAGCCTCCCTAGCGAAGTGCGCTCTGCAGAGTCCCTGCTGGCCTTCCGTAAAGCGGTGAAGACCATCTTATTCCGCGAGGCCTTCGGTGACCTAGCTTAGGTTTTTTTTTTCCTCCGCCATCGATAATTAGGTCAAATTGACATAGCAGCAGTGAGGTTTGAATTAAAGGGTGCGCCCCTGCTGCTGTTCTTTTACTTAGCTTTTTATTAATTTATGTTGGTTTGTTGATTATATTTTCTATTGTGCTGTATTGTACTTAATTATGTGTATTTCCTGATTCGTCCTGTTTCTGTTCGCCGCCCAGAGTTCCCGTTGGGAAGATGGGCGGGATATAAATTCAACAATAAATAAATAAATAAATAAATGTGAACAAAGCAAAATATTTAGGCATAACGGTTTCAAATAAATGTTCCACCCTCATTGACAACAATTATACCCCCCTGATTAAATCTATAAAAGGTGATTTAGCTACTTGGGCTAGACTTCAGTTATCATTAATGGGTAGGATAGCTGTCATCAAGATGTCTGTCTTACCAAAATTGCTCTTCTTGTTCCAATGCTTACCAATTTTGTCTAATTTCAAGATATTGTCCGACTTAGAGAAACATATCCGTATATTCATTTGGCAAAAGAAAAAGGCTAGAATTAAAAACGCTTACTTGCAAGATAGGATTTCTTCTGGAGGCTTTGCATTGCCTAACCTATTTTTATATTACAGAGCTGCAGCATTGACATGGGTACGGGATTGGATCTCCATGACGAACGAAAGAGTTACATGCTTGGAAGGTCATGACCTTGACAAAGGGTGGCACCATTATTTATGGTTTAGAGGAAGCATTCCATCCTTATTCAAAAGACATTGGATAAGGAATGCCTTAATTAAAAATTGGTTATCTGTTAAAGACTTATTCTATCCTAAAGCTCCCAAATGGTTATCACCAATGGAAGCAATTAGAGGTCCAGGTTCAAAGTCAAACAGTAACATCTTAACATATAAACAACTTCTGTATGAGGACCAGTCCTTGAAACCACCAAACCAACTATCCCTCGAAGGAGTAAACATAGACTGGTGGTCATACCAACAAATAAACTCACACTACAAATCTGTGCAGAAGGAAAATGGTTTTATGGTAAATGATAATATTTTTGATAAAATATTGACTGCAGGTGAGAAAAAACTGTTGAGTAAATTTTACACTATGTTGTTAGTTGAAAGAACAAATGAATCACAGGTTAAAGAATGTATGGTAAGATGGGCGGGAAACTGTGGGCACTCTATTCATTTAGATAAATGGAATATGCTATGGCAAACGATCAAGATGTTCAGGTCCACCTCTTATAAAGAAAATTGTTATAAAATGTTCTATAGATGGTATCTTAGCCCCCACAGACTATCTAAAATATATAACTGTTCAGCTAAATGTTGGAAGTGTGAGCAAGAAATTGGTTCTTTCTACCATATGTGGTGGACTTGCAAAAAAGCTAAATCATTTTGGAATATGGTTAAGAACTTATTAGACACTGTGTTGAAGGTCAAGTTAAAATACACACCAGAACTAGTTTTGCTAAATATTATAGATACAGAGGTAACTTATGACAAAAAATATGTAATTAACCACATTATTGTAACAGCCAGAATTTTGTACGCTAAATTTTGGAAAAATCTCTGCAATACCCTCAAAAGACGCCCTGAAAGGGAAATTATACTCGGTGATTGAAATGGACAGAATTTCTGGCCACTTGAAAGGAGAAGACGAGGATATTCTGACAAGAAGATGGCAAGAGTTAATAACTGTGTTAAAAACCTTATAAAGGATGTTTGTGAGCTGTATTGTTATCAATGTAAAATGATTCCGTTTTATTTTTTTTCCTTTTACAAAATAATAATAAAAAAGAGAGTTTAAAATAAAAAAAAGTTTATCCTCTGTTAGCTGTTGTGAGGTTTTTGGGCTGTTTGGCCATGTTCTGGAAGTTTTTCTTCCTGACATTTCACCAGACTCTGTGGACAGCATCTTCGGAGTACAAGGAGCTCAAGGAGCTAGGGGTTCTCTCTGTGCTCTGAGGTACAGAGTGAATGAGACTGTGTGGTGTTAAAGTTGTGGGAAAGCCACCATCCTACAGGACCACATTGGACATACTTCATCACACATCAAGAACTCAGAACATTTCATAGACAAAATCAGCACCCTAAAACTCAACCCCAGGGGCAGACTGATCAGCTTTGGTGTAGTATCTATTTTCCCCTAGGTACCAATAAAGGACACTTTAGCACTCATCTAGCAGATCTTCCCAGAAGACATTAAGGACCTATTCCAACATTGCCTAATGACCAGCTAATTCCAGTGGGATAATGACTTCTGTGAACAGACAGATGGAGTTGCCATGGGGACAGGTTTCCTCTTTCCCAGAACTTTAAAACCACACAGTCCCTTTCATTCTATACCCCAGAGCACAGAGAGAACTCCTAGTTCCCTGAGCTCCTTGCCCTCTGAAGATGCCAGCCACAGAGTCTGGTGAAATGTCAGGAAGAAAAACTTCCAGAACATGGTCAAAAACCCTGCAAAACTCACAACAGCTATCAGATCCTGGTCGTGAAAACCTTCAAGAATAGTTTGTCCTCTCTATTTTGATTGTCTAAAGCTATTAATGGATTGTCATGATATGGGAAATGGAAAATGGTTGGTTGAAGACCAACCTGAAATATGAATAAATTTTAATCTGTTAGACTTTTAAAAGAATTGTGGTAGTTAGGTATAGCTAAGAACTTCTATACATAAAGTGAAATCTGTAGACCAAGATGTAACTCTTTTGTAATAACTCATAAAGTACTATATTGAGTTATAGAAGACTTTTGAAATTAGGTATCTCTTAGAAGAATAGGTAAATATACCTTGTTGATGACATCTACTATATATATGATCAGCTAAATATATCCTAAGTTGTTTGGCTAATTGAAGAATTAAATATCAAGATTATATATATATAATATGGATGGGATAAAAAGTAAATTAAGTATGAAATTATGTTCCTTTAACTTGGGAAAAGAAATATTAATTACATGGAGCTGAAATGTTGGGGGGAAATTGTGAGTGAATTTGTAAAATGTGGTTCTTCAAAGGCTGCACCATGTATAGCACATTACAATAGTCCAATTTTACCAGAGTGTGCATGACTGTTGCTATGCTCTACTCATCCATGTAAAGGTGAAGTTGATATATTCTTTGCAGCTGTGTTGTGCCCTTTTTTGCTTTGCCCTTTTGTGCTATTTGTACTAAATGTCTGCTCTCATTAAGGCATTATTAGCAAAAAAAAAAAAAAAAATGTAAATTTCAAAAGCCCATTCTTTTATGGAAAACACTAGAGATGGGCACAAAATGAAAAACACAATGCTGCTTCATTGTTTCATTATGTAATGAATTGTTTCATTGTGAAACCAAATGCTAGAATGTGTTTCATTAAGAAATGAAACAAAAGGCCATTTTTTCCTCTAGCAACAAAATGATTAATCCTAGAGGAACCAAAATGGCAGAGTCCAGGGAGCTTCCTTAAGCTCTTCCTTGTAAGGTATCCTTACAACATACTCCCTTCATCTCCCTTATCACTTTCGGGACTGATGATCCTGGTCATCAGGTCCTGCACTCCAAATTTACAGATCTGATTCGGAAATTAACCACAAGATTGGGTGAAATGTTAATAGACAGAAGTACTTTTTTCAAACTGCTGAAACAGTACTGTTTTCAGTGTGAAAATATGAGCTTTGTGTCTGGATTTCTTTCCTTGAAGTGTAGTACTTGTGTGGTAGTCAAACAGAGGAGGGGAAGGATCCGACCAAGAGTGCAGAACACAAAATAATGGGCTCAAGTTACAGGAAGCAAGATTTCAGCTAAGTATCAGGGGAAAAAACTTTTGAACTATTACAGCAGTATGGCAGACAATGGAACCAATTACCTCAGGAGGTGGTGAGTACTCCAACACTAGAGGCATTCAACAGTAAATTGGACAGCAAATTGGAAGATCTACTTTGATTTGGATTCCTGAACTAAGCATGGGGTTGGACCTGATGGCCTTATATAGCCCCATCCCAACTAGTTTATTCTACGATTCTGTGATTCTTCCACTTTATCTCTCTTTCTTCTTCTTCTTCTTCTTCTTCTTCTTCTTCTTCTTCTTCTTCTT
>JAHTLZ010000129.1:92940314-92958339 GCA_023846285.1 Phrynocephalus versicolor
TTTCTTTCTTTCTTTCTTTCTTTCTTTCTTTCTTTCTTTCTTTCTTTGTTCAAAACTATATTTGTTTTGTAGATTTTAAATAATTAGAATAAGAGACTGAAACAACCAGCCAGTCCTTCTGTGCATGTGATATATAAGAAAAAGGCATCATCATCTCACTATTGTACTGGAGACAAGAAATCTTGTGTGGCCTGAGAATTCCTCACGAAAGTGCCTTGTGAGACAATGTAAATCGGCAAGAATGAGGATTACAGTGAGTATGTTTGAAGCAGTTATACCCAAATGCACATGTGTCATCATCATATCAAAATGAACTACAATGGCCACTGGAGCCTTATAAATATGACATACAGTCCTGCCAAAGTTAGTGCTTTTGCATTTCTGCAGGCTGAAATGATAACACAGAATGGGTCATTTTCCCCTTTCCTGAAACTTTTTCAGTTTTCTTTTGACGTAATCTTGTAATCATGCAGTTTATTATTTGGAAATGGATATTACTTTCAGCATTGATTACAAGATGTTTTAACGAGAAAAGCAAAAGTTCAAGGAATTTGTATCTAACTCTATCATCACATAAAAAGGGACATCTATGAAACATTAGGCATTTCCTTTTTGGGTGTTTTTTTTAAATGTTAAACATTACAAACAACTGTGAAATGACAAACTCCCTGCTGTGGTCATCTTACAAGCGGCTAACAAAAGAGCCAAAACATTAGTTTTCTTTGTTGTTGTCTAGAAGATAATGCAAATCACTCCATGCAATCAGGCTTTGAAAGACAGCAATAACAAACAACCCATCCGAAACATGTTAATAAAGTGCTTTGGATGACAATACTATGCAAGCTTGATTACAAGATGTTCTGACAGGTAACGTCACAATACAAGCCACTAAGAAATATGCAGGACTTGCTGTCATACATTTGGGAGTAAAAGGAGTTCTTTGCTTCCTTTTTCTCTACCCAATGCCATCATAACTGGCATGTACTAACAGTTTTATCAGTGATTCTGGATAAGACTGAGGCTGCAGATGTCAAGCAGATATGACAGTGAAACAAACAAGGTACACTGACCAAGACTCACAAATAATCAAGTTCACTCTACGAGACCATAAGCTACACTGATTAAAGTTGAAGGTAGCTATCAGACAATAATATCTAGAGGGACAGAAGCTGCTCAGCCATGTGGTACTTTCTACTGTAGAAGTAGGAAGTGCTGTAGGAATCTGAGTTTTCAGTTAAAATCCTCTAGTTGCACCGCAGAAGTGCAGGGAGTCGCAGAGCAGAATAGTTTCAAGTTTCCCTGAGTAGACCACTCCTTTTCTGGTTAAGCTAGCACTTAAGGTTTCAATAACTCAGTCACAGCCATCAATACTAGAAAGAATAAAAGGTTTAATTTACTTACAGTGAACTGATACAAGGTAAAAATGTGACAGCTTTCAGAAGCAGATCTGAACAGACCTGAAAGGGAAAAAGCACTGAACAGAGAGGTGTCTGTTTGAATTTGAAACAGCAAAGGAATGCTTGCTTAGTGCTGGATGCAATGATAGTTAACCTAGCCCATGAAGGCCCCTCTCAGCCAAACCTACTAATGCATTCGAGGTTACAAAAATGCCAACAGGAAGTTTATCACATTTAGAAAGTTAAGTACCAAGTCTAAGATTTTGTGACAGAACAGTAGCCCACAGAAGCATATACCTTAATATACAGAGAGGTGAAAATGTATATTATATTAAGGCAAAAGGCATGAGCTCAAACAGGCTACATATAACAAACACTCATCCAACAGCATTGATTGTGGTGAACATCTTTGGGAACAGTACAGTAATACCTTGGTCTATGAATACCTTGGTTTATGGGTATTTTTCAAGATGAGCAAACATTTCTTCTAAATTGTGCCTTGATCAACAAGGAATGTCTTATAATACAAGCACTGGAGCAGGTTACATGATCATAAGTGAGCCAATGGTATTTCTCTCTCTCCACCTGAGGAATTGTAAGTGATTGCCTGGAATGTTCCATCTTAGACAAGCCTCAAAGCAGAGGGAGGAGAGAGGAAAAGAGGTCTACCTTGCACCACCCATAAGGATTTCAAAGGTGCAGTTTAGGGTTTTATTTTTCCTTATATGTTTATTTTTATTTAATTTGTTTTCAATATCCTTTCTTATTTTTCAAACCATTTCTAGTCATGGGGCAGTTAGTCAGTGGGGCAGGTACCAAATGGAAATATGGGTGGGGTATTATTTAGAGATGGACACAATTTTTTTTGTTTTGTTATTCATTATTCATTTCGTTTCCTAACAAAATGAAAAACAAAGTGACCTTAAAAAACAAAATGGAATGAAACGGAAATTTTCATTTTGTTTCATTTCCTTTTTCCTTTTTTATTATTTATTTTGATAAGCACCAATCTCAGCCATTGTCAAAATAAATAATAAAAATATGTGCCAATCAGCTGGTGCCTGAGGCCACACACCAGCTGGTCGGCGGGGGGGGGGTTGGGGGTTGGAACTGCCAACCAGTCTCTCCAAAGGCCAGCCGGTAGGTGGGAGTTTAAAAAAACACCCACCCACTGGCCTCCCCACAGGCCAGCTGGTCAGTGGGAGTAAAACAACAACAACTGCCAACTGGCCTCCCCACAGGCCAACTGGTTGGCAGGAGTAAAAAAACAAACAAACAAATGCCAACTGGTGTCCCCATGGGCCAGCTGGTCGCCGGGAGTAAAAAAATGCAGTCGACTGGCCTCCCTGCAGGACAGCTGGTCAGCGGGAGTAAAAGAAAATGAAATGTGAAATGAATTTTTTTAAAAAAAGTTTCATAATAAATGAAACAAAATAGGGGAAAGGAAACAAAAAACAAAACAGAATGCCATTTTGGCATTTTTGCCATCTTTTTTTTATTTATTTATTTATTTATTTATTTATTTATTTATTTATTTATTATTATTATTATTATTATTATTATTATTATTATTATTATTATTATTATTATTATTATTATTATTATTATTATTATTATTATTATAATATAGGATTACAGATTGAATTTTATTATTGTCACATTAAAAACACAGAGTAAAATCCAGTTGTTAATCTCAAGCAGAGCACATTCCACAGCCAGGTCGCTAAACCATGATGTGAACATAGACTTCTAGCCAAATTCTTTGTGAGTTTTAGCATTTTGGTTGCACAATATGTGCACCCAGCCCTAGCCCATGACCCTGCAAAGTGTAAAGCCAAAACAAGAATTGTGGACCCCTCCTCCAAGTGGGATAAACGCTAAGAGGAAGAGTATGTGGTCTATGGGGACGCAGAATGAATCATCTGAGTTTCCATTATTCCTTATGGGGAAAATTTGCTTGAATATAAGAGTGTTTTGGTATACAAGCATGTTTTCAGAACAAATTATGCTCATAACACAAGGTATTACTGTATTTTAGAAAACCATCCTTCTTTCATTAACTCCACAATACTGACAAACCACTACAAAAGGACAAAAAGGACCCAGAATGACAACTTTCAAGTTGTCTACAGTAGGCAAATTCACTAAACCATATGTGTCTAGAGAGAAGATGCCTGCATAGTGGCAGAAAAGTTCCAACGAAACCACATCTTGCTTGAAAAAAGCACATAACGGTTTGTTTCAAATAGACCTAACCAGCCAAGATCATTGGGACACATGAATAGATTGAAGATATGCAAAATGCAGAAAGATTTTCATAAGAGTCCACGTTCTGAGACTGGGTGTGTGCAAAACTTTGTCTTGATTTTTATTATATATAATTCATCCTGGCCATTTCTCTTCTCCTCCAGCTTTGCCCAATCCCTGGAGGGCACAGGAGCCTTCCTGAAGAATGTGAACTTATTCCGGCATTTCCTTGGCAACAAAAAGCATCTGCTACCTAATACTGCCACTGTAGAAGCACATATAAACCATCAAGTGCAAGCTTTTCTTTTAAAATCACCAGAGTTTTCATAGGAAAAATAATAAAAATATTGCAATAATAATTTTATAATCAGTCTTCCATTGCCACAGCATTATTCTGGAGATATGCATATCAATGGAGATTTGAAGCTGTGCTGAAATGAGTCGAAACATCTTTACTGGCCCTTACTGTAACAAACCTTTATGATTTTTCAGTAGTGTGAAATGTGACCATAACCTGGACTTGATGTTTGGAGGCCTATAGCCAGAAAATATCATTTTGTAAATGAACCTCTTGTCGAGAGAGCAGAAAAACCTGATCTCCTGGCCCAGTACTCTGACCATGTATATGCTAAAATTTAAATCACAGTATGTGGTTTTAGGAGTACCTTTATTTATTTTATTTATTAAGGCGCTTATATACTGCCCGTCTTCCTGGGGGGGGGGACTCCGGGCGGTTTACAACAAATTAAACAAAACATCAAATATCAATAATAAATTAAACTGGTAAAATAAACAATAAAACAGTAATACCAAAGATGCAGACGGAGGGAGTAAAAAACAAAAAGAAAAGAAAAAGAAAAAAGAATGTGTACAGTCACCCAAACGCCTCCCGGAAGAGAAGGGTTTTCAATGCCTTCCGGAAGGCAGGGAGGGACTCTGCTAGGCGCACTTCTGCCGGGAGATGGTTCCACAAGGTCGGGCCAGCCACAGAGAAGGCTCGGCTGCAAGTGGAAGTTCTCAGAGCCTCCCTTGGCGTGGCCACGCGCAGCATGTGCGCCCGCGACAACCTAGTCGGATGGGCCGAAGTTGACCGCTGGTCGATCCGCTCTGTCAGGTAGCCAGGTCCTAGACCATGGAGGGTTTTGTAAACCAAAACCAGGACCTTGAATCTAATTCGGGCTGCAACGGGTAACCAGTGCAGGCGGGCCAGAACTGGGGTGATGTGCTCAAATTGACGCACACCCGCCACCAGTCTGGCCACCGCATTTTGGACCCGCTGCAGTCGCCGAATGAGAGTCAAGGGCAACCCCATGTAGAGCGTGTTGCAATAGTCCAGTCTCGAGATCACCAGCGCCTGAACCACTGTTCTGAGGGAGTCCCCATCCAGGTATGGGCGAATCTGGGCGAGGCGATTCGACGGAGATGGAAAAAGGCAGCCCTGGACACGGCGGACACCTGGGCCTCCATGGTGAGCGCCGGGTCCAGGACTACTCCCAGATTCCGGACAGAGTCCGATGGCCTGAGGGAAACGCCCTCCAAGGTGGGAAACGGGCCACCGTAGCTGGATGGGGAAGCCCCAAAGAACATAACCTCGGTCTGATCGGGGTTGAGTTTGAGCCTGTTAGTCCTGGTCCATTCCATGACTGCGCCCAGGCACCGATCGAGGGTCCGGACAGCCTCATCTGCAGCGGTGGAAAAGGAGACATAGAGCTGCGTGTCATCAGCGTACTGATGACAGCAGACTCCATGTCCCCTAATGACCTCTGCCAGCAGCCTGATGTAAATGTTGAACAGAATGTTCAACAGTGTTTTTATTTTATTTTATTTTATTGTCAGTACAATCAAGCCTTTACTGGTAGATCAATATAGTGAATGCTTTCAATAAGGCAACCCATTTCTATGCTGTCAAAGGAACAGCAATAGCAAAGATGGAGCTATCTTGTCTTCCAAAAGGCACTCTGGGAAATAAAGAGGAAAGTAATTGTCTGAGTGTTATTTTTATTATGGAATCTGCTGATATCTATAATGGTGTGAAAAATTTTGCACTGCCCAATAACCTCTTGCCTAATAATGAAACAGTTTGATTTTTTTGGGGGGGGGATTTGTGATTGTTCATTCATGGGTAACCATGAACCATCACAGACTGCCAGCTTTCTGGTTTATGCCCATTTCTATTTCATCCTAAATGACCCCACCCAAATAAAAGAGCATCAACATGGGCTTACAGGAGAGTAGACATTTGCTCCAAGTATACCTTAATCTAATAAATATGAAGCTACACTACACATCAACTAGAGATGAGCACCAAACGAAGAAAGAAACACTGCTTCATTGTTTTATTATGTAACAAATTGTTAGATAGAAACTGGTTCATGGCAAAATGAACTGGTCTGCCTTTTTGTTTGTTTGGAAAATGAAAACAGAGCTTCCTGAAGCTCTTTCCTACAAGTCCCCCCAATTTGGAGAGATTTTCGGTTCAGGAGTCTGAGTCATTCAACTGCAAAGAGGGCTGTGCATATGCCATGCTGGTAATAGGTCAATTTATTACCTCCCCTTGCTTAACCCCTATATTGCTGGTGTGTGTCACGACCCATGGACTCACACACACAGGTAAGTTCAGGCTTTTACTGCAAACTTAGGGCCAAATCCCTATGCAGCAAATCAGAAGTAAATCAGAGTCCAGGAAACCTATAACCTACTCAGAGAACAAAGCAGAGCCCAAGATAACCAGTCCAGGGGTCAAAGCCAGAATGCCAATGGTAGCTTACACCAAATCCACAGAGACAAAGTCCAGAGCCAAGAGATGAGGTCCAGGGTCACGCCAAGCAGGAACAAGGATCAAGCAGTAACACAACATTGTATCAACGTGTTGCCTGAGTCCTGAATGCTTAATTTATGTATCCTGAGAGCAACATAACTTTCCCAGAAAATAACCCTGTCAAAACTCAGGACTCCCTAAATGTAGATGTTGATGGCTCAGATAAAGCTCGTCTCTGCTTCTCCTCATTGTAAGTCTTCATTACCTTCAACAAGCAGCCCTCTCTGGAGGTGGAGAATCTCCTGAAGATGCTGAGTCACTCTCCTGTGCAGCTGCGGGAGGAACTGACAGCCCTGAAACTCCATCTGGCGCTTCTTCAGGGATTAACTCTTTAGTCTCTGGATTAGGTTCTGGCAGGGACCTAACAGTACAGTAATTTTGCAATAAGCTAGGGGGACCCTCTTTGCAGTTGAAAAAACTCAGCCCTTGAACTCCAAACCTCTCCAAATTTGGGGGAGATTACAGGGAGGAGCTTGAGGAAGCTTCCCTTCGATTTCCATGCTTCTGTTTTCAAGTACATATTTTTATGTACTCAGGCATGTAGTAGCATGGAAATCATAGGGTAGCATCTTTTAACTCTTCCCTGTAAGCCCCTCAGATTTGGAGAGATTTGGGGTTTGGGGGGTGAGTTAATAAATTCCAAAGGTGATCCCTCTAGGAGAAAATCATTTCTAATTGAGTCAAGAAGCTACTAATAGCACCCCGGGGGGGGGGGAATCTTCCTCAAGTGTTTTCCTTAATTACAAATGATTTTCTCCTGGGTGGACCTCTTTTGGAGTTTAATAACTCAGCCCCCTGAAAAACAAACCTCTCCAAATTTGGGGGGCTTACAGGGAAGAGTCCAAAGAAGCTACCCTGCAATGTCTATGCTGATACAGGGCTGCAATCCCTATTTGTGAGTACAGAATGTTTTTTTATGTTTATCAGATTAGGGAGAATTAATAAGTTCCTTTGCTACTGCTTCCACCATGTCATACTTTCTGGGTTGAACGTCAGCCCAGAAAGTATATTACATGGGAGTAAGAGCACTAAGTTACCACTAAACATGAGGAAGCAATTAATTTTCTGGTTCAAGCAGGGTTGGTGAGTAATTGCTTCCTCCAGTTGCCACCTTTCCCCTTATTGTCCAATCAAAATCCCTCTTTTAAAGAAAAGAAACACTTTTAAAATTACCTAGGGGGACCCACTTTGAAGGTTAATAATGTGGCCCCCTGAACCCCATACCACTCCAAATTTGGTGAGCTCCCAGGGCAGCATTCAAGGAAGCTCCCCGTTATTGATAGAGTTCCGAATTGTTTCATTGCTTTAAAAAAACATTACTAATGAAACAAAAAAAGACTACAAAAGAAATAAAATGCTATATTTTCATTTTGTGTCCTTCTCTAAAGTCAACCACTGTGTTGCAATATTAAAACAACAACAGATATGAACATTCCTCAGTACCCTTAAATCTACAAGGAATGTCATTCCAAAATCTACGGTGGGAAAATCAAAGGGTTGTTTTATTAAAAGCTGCTGCCTTGGGGTGTTGTCATTGTGACAGTATCTTCAAACATCCATAAACTGAAAGCAGGAGAAATAAGTTATTGATTCTTCACCTTGCAATACTTTATATATTTTTAAAATATAGGACTTTTAACTTCAGCCTTGTCTTTCCTTTTTCATTTCCCATTGATTTTCTTTTCCTTCAATTCAAGGCAAAACAAACAAACAAACAAACAGCTTTCCAAAAGCTATCTCTCTGTGTTGTTTATTTTCATCCCTTCCTACCCTTTCAATAGTACTTCTTTAAAGAAGGCTATTTTTATTTATTTATTTTGGTTAACCATGGTGACTATTTGCATGCAACAGATTTACTTCCTTTCATGGAATACTTAAAGAGTGATCCCAGCCACTAAGCTGGACATCAAATTCACTCCAGAAAAAACAAATTACAGTAGTTTATGTCAGCTCCTGGTGCTACCTAGCTTCAACTATGTCCAGTGCCACCTAGTGTCTAAATGTTATTTATTTATTTTTACCCTGCCTTTCTCATTGGAGAAGGATGCATAAATGTTATGAATGATAGTATCCATGTACCTCATGGCTAGAAGTGTGTAGTGGAGATATGCAAAACCATAACTGAGTTTGTATAAACCTTTCAGAACATTGAGGAAAAGGAGAGTAATCTTTTTACTGATATTAAATTCCTGCCCTTTCTGCTACCATACAAATCCTCTGAAATTCAGAGACTCATAATCAAAATGACCATAGCTCCTCAAGACAGCTACTATGTTTTCATCTACACCATGAGAAGTACTGCTGCAGGCTTCATAGGGTCTCCCCATATGCAATACAAAATTCAGCATAGTTATATTTTTTTGCTGTGTGAAAATTTGATAACAGAGATGAGCATGAAATGCCAAAATGGCATTTCATTTCATTTTTCATTTCTCCCCTGTCCCAGTTCATTTGGTTTATTACAAAATATTTTTGGGAAAAAATCATTTTGTAATTTGTTTTATTTTTATTTATTTTTTTAAACTTTCCACAGCCCCATTGGTGCTTTTTTATTTTTATTTATTTATTTCTGCAAGTGCCCAGCAGAGGGCCCACACTACAGCTTATCAGGGCTTTTTTTAAAAAGCCCTAACCAGCTCTAGCATGGCCTCACTGCTGTGCTTGGTGCTTTAAAAATTATTTATTTTTATTTTTTTTATTTTCTTTTTCTGCAAGTGCCCAGCAGGGGACCCACACTACAGCTGATTAGAGCTTTTTTAAAAAAAGCCCCAACCAGCTCTAGTGCCCAGCAGGGGGGCTGTGCTACACTAGATCAGGGCTTTTTTTTAAAAAAGAAAAGCCCTGACCAGCTCTGTGCTTTTTGTTTTAAATTTTTTTATGTTTATTGTTTTTTTATTTCTCCAAGCACCCAGCAGAGGCCCCACAATGCAGCTGATCAGGTTTTTTTTGTTTTTGTTTTTTTTTAAAAAAGCCCCAACCAGCTCTAGCATGACCCCATGCTTGGTACTTTTAAATTTTTAAAATTTATTTTTATTTTTATTTTTTATTTTTTATTTCTGAAAGTGCCCAGCATGGGGCTCATGCTATAGCTGATCGCTGGGGCATGGGGGAACCGCGGGGTTTTCCCCATAGAAATGTGTTGCTAATGCATTCCTATCGAGAAACAAAATGAAATGGAACAAAACAGAAATTTCTGTTTTGTTTCATTTTATTTCTCTTCCAGAGTGGAGTTTGTTATTCGTTTAATTAGGGAATGAAATGAATAATGAATAATGAAACAAATTAAAAATTCATTTTGTGTCCATCTCTATTTGATAATAATAATTTCAAATTATATGCTGCTCAAACTACATGAAAGTCTCTGGGTGGCTTGTAACATTTTAAAATTCAACAAAAATACTGTTAAAAATGTGATCAGGATCCATAATCTATATTATTTCAATTAAAAAAACTTGTGGAACAGGGAGATTTTGACCTGGCACTGAAATGTCATCAATGTCGGTACCAGGTGGATCTCACTTGGGAGGGTGTTCCATAGTCTGGTGAAAATGCCCTTTGTCTGGAAGCCATCCATTTTATCTCCTTGCCTGGGTTCCCCCTGCCTAGGTTCATATGGAAGGAGGCTGTCCTTCAGGTAATCAGGGCCTAAGCCATTTACGGCTTTATATGTCAAAATAAGCACTGTAAATTGGGCTTGGGCAGCGACTGGTAATTAATGTAATGTAAACAGAGTCAACATTATATGTTTCCTGGCAGCCTTACCACTCAGCTTGATTCTAAACCAGCTGAAGTCACGGGATTGTCTCCAAAGGCTGCCCCAATAGTAAGCATTAAGTTGCAGTAGTAGAACTAATGCATAGCACACTTGGATTTTTGTTCAGAAGTGACGAGCATGGGTCATTTAGGGCAACTTAAAAAGATCTAAACTGGTGAACATTTAAGAGATGGTGAATGAGTCTTGAAGAAATTCTAGCAGTGCAGTCACTCCAGTTTATAGGTCAGGAGCAGTGGTGGGCACTTGGTTGGAAGCCCATCTCCCACCCCCTGGCCTGGATGGTTCACTTACTGAGCTCTAGCACTGTGCTACAGTCCTTCTTCAGGTCCATCACCCCAATTCACAAAGGAGCCCAGCCAGCTCTTCCCTGCCTCCCTGGGCAGCCGACCTCTCAAATAAAATCTGGAAATCAGCTACTTGAAATTGAGCCTTCTCTGTGGTGACCACATCATAATGGAATGCCCTCCCATTAGAATTCTGCCTGGCCTCTTCCATTCTTATTTTAGGAAACAACTTTAAACAGGGCTATTTGCACAGGCTTTTCATAACCTTACCCCAGGCCATTTTTTTCCTATGATTATCCTTGTCTATAATAACTCTTGTCTCTGATTTGCCACCTCTTCTTGTATCCTTTTATTGTAACTTATGTAATGTACTCTGAGGATGAAATAGTGAAAGGCTGTATGGTTGCATGGGCTCAAAATATAGGGCATAATATTTATTTATTAATTTTTAAGGGCATAATATTTTTAGGGCATACTATTGAACGAATATATTGGACGCAGCTCCAGGAGAGTAATGTCAAATTTTAAAAAGTGGTGGATTTGAAAGAAAATACATATGATATGTTTTATAGATGGTATATGACACCACAAAAATTAGCTAAAATGTATGGAAATGTATTTGATGGATGCTGGAAATATAAATGTAAAGAAGGGACATTTTTCCATATGTGGTGGATGTGTGAAGAAGCAAAGAGTTACTGGAAAATGGTACATGAGATACTGACTGCAAATATATATATGGTTATATCATTCCATTTAAACTGAAATATTCTTGTTAAAAATTATGCCAGAAATTAAAGAGGTTAACATGAAGCACCTGTTACTGCATATTACAACCACAACTAAAAATTGGAAATCATCTGAAATACTAACGCAGCAAGAACAGCTTGAAATTCTTCTTGAGGCAACAGACATGGACAAAAGAACAGCTTGAAATTCTTCTTGAGGCAACAGACATGGACAAACCATTGGAAATGATGAAGGCCAAAGACATAGAGAAGGCAACCGATAGTTGGAAACTACTTTATAATTTAATTAAATAAATAAATAAAATGATTTTATACTGCATAGTGATAGCATAAACCTTTGAAGTGAGATTGATCACTGAGGAAATGTGAGTCAGGAAATGTTCTATCATTGTGGAAAACATCCTCCCAAGTATGTCTGCCAAGTTCCATTTTATCAAGTGTTTAGAGTTTGGGCATTTAACATAGTCCTATACTTATTTAAAACTTCGTAGCTCTTTTCTTTATTGCATTGTTTATGCTGCTTCTCTGCCATCATAGCCCAAAGGAGCAACAGTAAAATCAGTAGAAGAGACTCTTCTTCTTTTTAATGGAACTAGCCAGTGTCTTGGGTTTATTTGTTTCATGCTTTTTAATGTGATTGTTATTCAAAGTATCGCTCAAAGGAAGAGGGATTAAGGCTATCCTTTTAATTAAGTCGATAAATGACTGAACAGAATGCAATCTTCCCAAGCCTTAACTATGACACCTGAGAAAATGTTGACTAGTCGGCAAATAAATGTTTTATCTTCTACAAGCCTCCCCCGCTTCGTTGAAAGTCATTGGACCATAGCTTCAGAAAAACCATATCTGGACAAACTAAGGTTCTGGTGGCATGAGGCTTCTTGATACACTGGCTGCATCATTAATTTCAGAAACTCATTTCCCAAGGATTCAGATTACCCAATGCAATTCTCCCTACTTCCATCTATCTTTTTAAGCCATCTTTTTCAAACGTTCATGAACCAGAAAACAGAAGAAGGGCAGAATGAAGGAACTAGAAAAGTTCATCTAGTTTAGGGATGAGTCATCGAGACCAAGACCAAGACCGTCTACTTTCTTGTATTTCTGGTTACCATGTACAGGTATAAATGTAAGAGATTCAAGACAGCCAAATAGAAAAGAAAGTATTCGTTTGAAATGTGCTCCAGAGAAGAATTTTGAGGGTATCCTAGACTGCCAGAAAGAAAAAGAAGTGGCCCCTAGATAAAAACAAAGTGTACTGCCACCCCTTACCACTTCAAGTAGTCTCTGTGTGGTTTACAGTTTAATTAGAGTATGCAGGCAATATATTGCCGCCGTCACCACCACAGCAAGCTGGGTAGTCATTTTGCCAACTCCAGAAGGATGGAAGGCTGAGTCAACCATGAGCTGGCTACCTGGGATTGAACCCCAGGTCATGAGCACAATTTTACCTGCAGTACAGGCATTTAACCACTGCACCACAAGGCTCCTACCAAGCCTCAACTCTCTCTGGAATCAAACATGTTGAAGCTGAAGCTGTCTCACTTTGGGCACATTATGAGAAGGTAGGATTCTCTGGGAAAGGGTGTTATGCATGGAAAGGCTGATGGCAGCAAGAAAAGAGGAAGACCAAATATGAGATGAGTCGACTCCTTAATGGAAGCCATAGCAAAATTCCCACGCAAATGTCTCCTTGAAGGCACGTGGAAGATGAAACATATGTGGAACTAGAGAGATGTTCACTTAAATGGCATGGAAAAGACACTCAGCACATAGTAGTTGCAAATTTGTATTCATATTCCAGAAGGCAGAAGGCAGCCTTCTGATCTGCTTGGCAGAGTTCTTGTCTTACAGAAGATCACAGATGCAAGAATTAGGCTCATAAGATGAACAATGGCCTGAATAGGCTTGTTAGGGAGACAATAGTATCCATAGCCTTAAGGTGAAAAATGGCCTAAGGTGCTGAAACCTATCAAGATTCAGACCAGGGTGACAAGAGGTCAAAGCTGTCTGACTATAAGATGGAGGATTTGCACTAGCTGTATTCAGACTGATGAAGCTGTTTGGATGAGCAGTGAAACGTTTCTGTCTCTCATAAACAGAAGTCCAGTAGCCCTGACTCAACTTCCAGATAAACTCACCTGGATGACTGAGAATCTTCACAGACATCTGTTACAGACATTTTGTCAAAACTCCGTTCCTTGACAGTTACTAGTTAAGGAGAAGTTTTTCCTTCTCACTAATTATAGTAGAACCCAAGGCCATGGAGCAAAGAGTTGGAGATAGAGGACAAAATGAACTACCTCTTTTCACAGAAGCTAGTCAGACTATAGGATTCCCTATCACACTATCAACCTGGATACCAGTGAAGAGGATTTTGGCAAAGCAACTGATGATGAAGCACTTGTGTGTAGAGATGGGCACGACTAGGGAAAATGACGTTTTCGAGTTGTCGTGTGTCGGAGGCGGCCCGTGTCGGCTTGTTTCCGTTTTTCGCAAAACTTCACAAAAAATAGTCGTTTCATTTTTCGTTTTTTCGTCTGTCGTTATACTGGTTTGGGGGGGTAGCGGGCTCCTGGAGGCACCTCTGTGGGGTGGGTGCCTCCTCTGGCCCGCTATGAAGGGAAGTGGGCTCCTGGAGGCACCTCTTTTTTTGGGGGGGGTGCCTCCTCACCCGCTAGGAAGGGAAAGCAGGCTCCAGGAGACCCCTCATGGCATGGGGGCCTCCTCTCCTCGCCTGCTGCAAAAGGGCATGCATAGCCATATGGATATGCATACCAAGTTGCAGACACAGCAGACTGGCAGAGGCACCCTTCTTTTTGGGGTGCCTTCCCTGCATCAGTCAGGCCTCGACGGGCATGGTTTGCATGGCACACATGCTGCCGAGCCGAGCCTGCAGGAGTCAGCCAGAGCCACAAGTGATGAACTGGCAGACTCTCTGCATCCTCTGTGTCCCACTAAGAAGGGAAGCGTACTTGCATAGTAGTGCAATGCAAGTACAGATCTGGCTTAGGGGACAGGGCTAGCACAAGGGCTAGGGTTAGGCTAGTTACTGGTGAGGTTAGGGTGGGGTAGTGGGGTGCACCTCTGGGTGCCTCTCTGACCCACTAAGAGGACAGTGTACTGTGGCCCAGTGTGGCGTATGGGTAAGGGTTAGGGTTAGGGTTAGGGATAGGGCAGGGTTAGTGGGCTTTTTGGCACATCCCAGAAGTCTCAGTGGCCAAGTGGCCATGCGATTGGTGGAATGGCTCCAAAAATTTGCATGGTCCACTCCCATGGCCACATGGCCAGCCCATCATTGCACAGGTGTAAATAAAATAAAATAAAATAAAATAAAATAAAATAAAATAAAATAAAATCAATTGAGAGAAGAAAGAGGAGACATTTTGTTGCAAGAAAAACCCACTGCTACTGTAAAAATTCTGGCAGTTTTAAAATAGCAATTTTTGCATGTTTCTGTGTGGTGCTTGTGTGTTTTTGGACCACTCTACGATTTCAAAAAAAAAAAAATTGCGGTCGCCGCCCCATTTTCGATCCCCCACCCGCACCGCATGGCATGGTGAGTCCGGCTTGTTGCTTGCGAGTCCCCACCAGAGCAGCCCAGGACAGGAGAGGGGGGGAGGCCGGGGACCCCCCCCCCAGAAACCACCCCTCTGGTAGGTGCACTCTCAGGCAGGGATATTTTCGCCTGCTTTTTGGGCCGGGAATCGTTTTGTTTTTTTTACTTTAAAAAACTTTTTTTTCTGTGCCGCTTGAATGGCGGCGAGCCGGCAAGGCGGCGACTTTGGCAGGATGACGAGGATGCCCTCCCCCAGCGCAGCCCAGGAGGGACAGGAGGAGAGGGGGGAGGCCGAGGACCCCCCCCCGCAGAAACCACCCCTCTTGTAGGTGCCCTGAGCCCTCACTCAGGCAGGCATATTTTCGCCTGCTTTTTGCCCGGGAATTGGTTTTTTAAAATTTATTTGTAAAACTTTTTTTCTGTGCCGCTTGGCATCGCGGGATCGCCGCGATGCCAGGAACGACAACGACAAATCAGACCCAATTATTTTTTAGTCAGTTTGAGTTCGAGTTCTGGTGGAGTAATTCCCGTTACCGTTTCCGTTCCATAACATAAACGAGGAACGGAAACAGAAACGGGAATTCCGCTAAGTCGTGCCCATGTCTACTTGTGTGCATGAGAGTTCTGTTCCACTTTCAAACTCAGGTGTCATATGCTTCTTATTGAGAAAGGAAAAGAATCCTGCCAAGTTGTTCAGTCTTATTGATTTATGGTGACTTAGTGAGACATCTTAATGAGGAACATTCAAATCTCCCCCACTGAACATAAAAAGCACATTTTTTATTTTTAAAATTTGCATCTGGAGTACTCGTCCCCACTGTGATGCACTTAAAAAAAAAACATGCCTCTGCCATGCCTCCTGAAGCGCAACTCACTGCATTTTCCTGATCCTTGCCCCTCCAGTAGTAATTTTTTGATCCGCATTTTCGGAGAATTGAAGTGCGCATCAAAAGTAAGTGGGGTCGTTGTTAGTGCACATTTTTTGTTAATCTGCTCAAATTGACATTTTCTCAAATTTATTTGCTCTTTAAAATAAAAAGTGGATTACTGGTATGGGGAAAAAAGAATGTTTGTCATATCCTCCAGCAGTAAAACTAGAAACCCGGCATGCCGGTAATCAATATATGTATAAAATAGTGACGGAGAAAACTGCTTTTCAAAACAGCAATTTGATATGCTTTCAGCCCATAGGGATGCATGAATAGAGCATTTAAAAATGCTATCATGGGGACGGAAAGTGCACATCAAATGTCACATGACCAGTCTTGGAGAAAGTGTGCATCAAATCAACATGCACATTTAGTGTGCGTGTGACAGAGGCATTTGTCTCCAAATAAGAGTGAGACAAAGGGTCTGTGACATTTGCTCAGGGTTCCTCTGTACAAAACTAGTGTGCTTCCTCTATGAAAAGCAAAGTATATCTACACAGCAAGCACTGAATGACTTTGTGATCCAAATAGTCCTTCGAATGTTGCTAGTCCATGAAAGTCAAGGCAATGAAACTGTCCCTCTGTGCCATTTTTGATATTTAGAGTGCTTGTACATGGTCTTTTAATTTGCAAAAAACACCTGAAAAAATAGTGGAAGGAGTGGAGTTACTGTAATAGAGACGCTCCAACTCACAGCCTACCCAGCTACAACAGCAAGATAATGTGGTCCATGGTATCAATAACAGCTGAGAGATCTGATAAGGTACAATACCTCCACTTTTGCAATGAGCATGGCACTCATCAGGGTGACCAAGCCAGCTTTCATCCCAAAACCAGACTGGAATGGGTCTAAATAATCTAAACTAGACATGATCATAACCCTTGGTTCAGAGTTTCATGGTGGTTCATATGCACAACACTACAGGTACTACACATTCCCTATCCTCCACTTCCCTGCCCAATACACTTACTGGAGAATATTCTCCTTCTCCTCCCCCTCCTCTTCAACTTGACCAGTCCCTTAGTGAAATGTGGGTTTGCTTGTCCTGCCTCCATGTATGAGTGGGTGGAGAAGCCCAGGCACCTCCTGGAGAGTGGTCAAAGAGCCAAAGAAGAAAAGCAGCAGATTGTGCACTGGCTGCTGAGTGAGGGATCCAGTTGGGAAGGTAGGGGATGGGAATCATAGAATCATAGAATCATAGAGTTGGAAAAGATCTGAAGGGCCATCTAGTCCAACACCCTGCCATGCAGGAACCCCCATCACAGGACTCTCGACAGATGGCCATCCAGCCTCTGCTTAAAAAACCTCCAAAGAAGGCGACTCCACCACCCTCCATGGCGGCATATTCCATTGCCAAACAGCTCTAAATGTCATGAATAGAGATGGGCACGACCAGAAAAAATGACGTTTCGAGTCGTTTCCGTTTGTCGCGGAAATTTCCAAAAAAAAGTTTTCGTTTCCGTTTGTCGTTTGGGTTGGGGTTGGGGTAAGTGGGCTCTGGAAGGCACCTCTCTGGGTGCCTCTGAGTTGAACCACTAAGAAGGGAAGGGAAGCGTAACACATAGCCGCCACATACCATACATTACATTATGTAAGGGTTGGGGGTAAGTGGCAGAGGAACCTCTCTGGGTGCTTCTCTGACTCACTAAGAAGGAAAGCATACTGGCGTACTGGCGTACAGGTTAGGCTTAGGAAGGGATAGTGGGCTCTGGAGTTGGAGGCACCTCTTGATGCATCACTCTGACCCACCAGGAAGGGAAGTGTACTTGCGTACGAATCTGGGTTAGGGTTGGGGTTAGGGTAAGGGCCAGGCTTAGGGTAACGGTTAAGGTTAGGGTGGGTTAGTGGACTGCACCTCTGGGTGCCTCTGACCCACTAAGAAGGACAGTGTACTGGCGTATGGGTTAGGGTTAGGGTTAGGGTTAGGGTTAGGGTTAGGGTTAGGGTTAGGGTTAGGGTTAGGGTTGGTGGGATTTTTATGCCCTCTGGCACATCCAGAAGTCTCAGTCAAAACCTGGCCATACGATTGGTGGAATGGCTCCAAAAATTTGCATGGTCCCATCCCATGGCCAGCCCATCATTGCGCATGTGCAGGTGTAAAAAAATAAAATAAAAATAAAATAAAATAAAATCAATGGAGACGTTTTATTGCAAGAAAAACCCACTGCTGCTACTATAAAAAATCAGGCATTGAAAATACCTATTTTTCACATGTTTCTGTTGTGCTTTGGTGGGTTTTTGGACCACGATTTAAAAATAAATATTG
>JAHTLZ010000129.1:92963833-93010918 GCA_023846285.1 Phrynocephalus versicolor
TATCTATCTATCTATCTATCTATCTATCTATCTATCTATCTATCTATCTATCTATCTATCTATCTATCTATCTATCTATCTATCTATCTATCTATCTGCTCTGAAAGAGGTTGTTCTTTGCATGTTATATAGTTTCCACAGAAACAAAAGTTTTTGGGGAAAGAAACACATTGACTACAAATGTGACAATAAAAGCAATAACAAGTGAGTTGTTCTTTTCAAGTTTTTGCATTGTTTGTTTCAGACTTTTCTGTGAACAACGCATTTGACTCCTCTTCAACTCCACTCCTGAAAAAGAAACCATTGTCAATTGATGTGATTTGATCCCCCCCCCACTTGTCTATTCAAAGCATGTAGGGCTTTGAACGCCAAGCAGTTGTACTGCATATTACTAGTCCATCGTTTAGACATAACATTTTGTCTAATAGGAGAATAAATATTAGAACTTGCACAATCAGGAAGAGTGAGTTTAGGCTGTGGTTGTTTTTTTTAAAATATATATAGTTTTTTGAAAATAAGAAAAAATAAAATACATTGCTCTATTTTTAAATGTATAAATACTTAATCTTAGGTAACCCAAATATTCCCAGACTGCAGCTGGAAGGAACCAGGACCAACACAGCTGGTGGTGAAGGTGTCTGGGAACTGTAGCCCAAGAACAGCTGGGTTACCCAAGATTTGGGAACCACTGGTCTAGTAGATCAATCATTTAGATCACTGGTTCCTAACCTTGAGGAACCCAAGTGTTTACAGAATGCAACTTATAGAAGCCTTCACTACTAGGATTTGGGGAGTTGCAGTCCAAGAATATATGTGCATCCAGTGATAGGAACCCTTGCTTAGATTTATTTATTTATTTATTTATTTATTTATATAGCTTGTATGCCACCCACTACCGAAAGGTCTCTGGGTGGCTCACAATCAAAATAAACAATTCAGACAATTAAAACATCAAAATTCCAATAAAATTAAAACAATAAAAGATTTAAATACAATAAATACAATATATTAAAATACTACACTAAAATCATCATCAGAACCCACAATAATCAGTTAAAAAACTTCTGGAACAGTTTTTACCTGGCACCGGGATGCTATCAACATGGGCACCAGGCGGGTCTCACTTGGGAGGGTATTCCATAATCTGGGGGCAGCTGCCGAAAAGGCCCTGTTCCTACAAGCCATCCCTTTCACCTCTGTCAGGATTGACTCTGACTTGCTTCTTAATCTTTACTAGAGATAGGTACAAAATGAATTTTTAATTTGTTTCATTATTCATTATTCTTTTCATTAGCTAACGAAATGAATAATGAACCAACCCATCAAAGAAAAATGAAATGAAACGAAATGGAAATTTTCATTTCATTCATTTCATTTTTTGGTCTGGAGAACACCTACCTTGAGTCCTGTGCCAAGTCCAGACCTTCTTTTTTGCACCAAACGGAGCGTGGGGAAGAAAGTGCCTCTCAGCTGTGAAAAACAAAAACAACCAGCCCCAGCATCGGGGACATTAAAAAAAATTAAAAATTTAAAAAACCAAGAAGCCACATGGTCAGCCTTGTAAAATTAAAAAATAAAAATAAAAAATAAAAAAGTGCCGGCCTGGCCCCTGAGGTGGCATGGTCGGCGCTGGAAAATTAGAAAAATAAATAAAAATTTAAAAAATGGCACCAGCCCTGGTCGGTACTTAAAAAAACTAAAACTAAAACTAAATTTTAAAAAAACTTGGTCTGTCCTATGGGCCAGCCAGAAGTAAAAAAAGAAAATAAAAACAATTTTTTAAAAATAAAAAAATAAAAAAGGTCATGGAGAAGAAAACACCTCTCAGCTATGGGGAAAAAAACCAGACCCAGCATAACTTTTTTTAAAAAAATTAAATGCTGACCCAGCCCAGGAGCTGCTGCCACCACCGCCACCACCACTGTCGCCGTCACTGGGATCACCAGCCAGGTAAGCCGAACCAGTTCATTTTGATTTGTTCATACGAATTTTTGTTTTAAAAATTCATACGAAATGAAACGAACTGAGGGGCCCCCCAAGACAGAATGAACCGAACCACCAGTTTTCTGTTTCATGTCCACCTCTAATCCTTCTTTGTCTCCAGAGACAAAACGGCAATTCTGGCTACAGCCAGCACAATCTATGACAAGGTATCGTGTCTTGTAACAGTCTTGTAACTTCTAGATGGTCAAAATGGACCATCATTTCATGAAATGTTCTTTTTTGGAAGATGTCAATAATGAGGTTATGAAACAGAGGCAAATAAAGTTGGCTCCTAGTTGGTTTGATCATTTCGTAGGAGCTTTATGCACCTATTAGGGAAACAAAATGGCTAAAAATAACTTCCTTGAGGCTGCTGATTGCAGATGCTGTTTTCCCTAATGCAAAAGTGACAGTAAAATTGTGATCTACTCTGGGGAAAATGAGCACAGCCTTTACTTTATGCGATACACAAACTTGAACTTTAATGGATTTCTCAAGAAAGCTCATCTCACAGCAAAAATAAATAAATAAAATAAAATTCTTTCATCCTGCAATAGCGACAGAGAAAATAGGTTCACAATTCTACCTCCACCCTCCTCCTGGTATTAAGGCTTTTTAAAGGAATAGAAATGATATGAAAAACTTTTTTCAAAGCCTTAGTACTTTGGAGCCACAATTTCTGCAATATTATCCTATGCATTTTAAAGACGTTGTGAAATCAAAGTACTGCATAAATAAACCCCTTTTTCCAAGATACAATCATGGGCAGGATATATTATTAAAAGTTTAATTATCATGTTGCTGTATATATGAATATAGAAAAGATCTGGCGAAGAAGATTTGAGGTGTAAAAATCATTTAATTAAACATTTACTCAACTTTGTTCAAAAAGATGGAAATCTTTAGTTCTGTGCAGTCATGCAAGCTTATTATTCATTCATATTTTATTTGGTGCATTTATCACAGAGCAGTCCTAAAGACAAGAAGCAGGAAGAATAGGTATAAGTGCTTGAGACCAGAGCTTCCCATATTTATTTATTTATTTATTTAAGATATTTATATCCTACCATTCTCCTAAAAAGACTCAAGGTGGTTAGTAGAAGTAATGATCAAACTAATTGGTACTGCTTCCGCTCTACAAGGTGGTTTTATGTACTCTCCTATTCAATCACTGCCAGCAACAGAAGACAATTTGTAGAAGAGAACCTGCCCCAGTTCGCTGCCTGAGATGGGGAGAACTTACAAAAACACTTACATATAAAGAATAGCATGTAACCACTGTTCTGGAAATTTCTTTATCTGTTGTCAACATTTCTGATTGAATTTTCTGAATTTCCTCCAGCACCCAAATATAGACACTTCCACATAAAGTGTACTGCTTATATACCTTCCCATCGTGCTTAAAGCACTCTCTGGGTGGTTTGCAATTGTAAAATATGCAGGCTACACAATGCCCCCCCCACCCCACGAGTTGGGTTTTCATTTTACCAGCATTGGAAAGATGGAAATCTGAGTGAACCTCAAGACGGCTCCCTAGAAATGAACCCCAGGTTGTAAGCACAGTTTTGGCTGCAGTATAGCATACAGCCCCCACAGCCATCCCAACAGGCCTCCACCCTCCACATTCTCCAGCTCAGTATAGGAACAGTGGTTCTCAACCTGTGGGTCCCCAGATGTTCCTGAACTGCAACTCCCAGAAGCCTCCACCACTCACTGTGCTGGAAGGGATTTCTGGGAGTTGCAGTCCAGGAACATCTGGGGACCCACAGATCGAGAACCACTGGTATAGAACCTCATGGCACAGTGGTCAAACTGCTGTACTGCTACTGTAATTCTGCTCATAACCTGGAGTTCAATTCCAACTAGCAAGCTCAAGGTTCACTCAGCCTTCCATCCTTCTGAGGTTGGTAAAATGAGTACCCAGTCTGCTGGGGGAAGGGGGTAATATTAGCCTGCTTAATTATTTGTAATTACTTTGCTTTTCCATTTTGCTTTATTCAGAGCAGTGTACGACATCCCCTGCTGCTGCTGCTGTTATGTACTCCCAAGTTGCTTCTGACTCACGGTGATTGTATGAATGAGCAATCTCCAAAACATCCCGTCCTCAACTGTCCTGCTCAGTTCCTAGTCTGTGGCATCCTTTAGGGAGCCAGACCATCTCATATTCTTCCTCTTTTCCTGCTTCCTTTCACCTTTCATGACATTAATATCTTTCCCAGAAAGTCCTGCCTTCTCAAAAGGTGTCCAAAGTAGGGCAGCCTCAACTTTAATCTTTTTTTCCCTCCAGAGAGAGTTTAGGTGCGATTTTTCTCTAAGATCCATTTGTTTGTCTTTCTGGCAGTCCAGGGTATCCACAGAGCCCTCCTCTGACGCTAAAGTTATTAAAAGCTTAATGGGCAATGTTGCCCAAGACAGATCTGTTTGTTGGAATCCTGAGGGAACAATGAAAAAGCTCCAAGTATGCTTCTAAGGAGAGGTTATTGAGTAACATACAGTACAGCGGTACCTTGTATAAAGGAATTAATTCATTCCAAATGAAAATATGTTAAGCAAATTTTCCTTTATAAAAATTTCCCATAGGAATGCATTGAAAACAGAGTGATCCCATTTTTATGTTGTACGGATTCGCCCCATAGGCAATTATGTTAAGCAAATTTCCCTTATCTCCGGAATTTTTTTATGTTGTACAGATTTTATGTTATACAAACCATTTGTTATAAAAGGGTCCACTGTACAAACATTCCTAGCCTGCAAGTCACCACTTGAAGTCTGAACAAGTGGGCACAAAAAGTAGGCTTTATACTTTTTCGTTGTTGTTTACATCTACAGGCAAGACTGCAGCTGAGCCATATATCATTACTAGATTTTGCTCTAGCGAGCCATACAGTCATGTGAAATGCTACTTGCCGCCTCCCCATGCCACCTCCCCACCCTCCGATAAGCCTGGTATGCATATGAGAAACAAGCTTGTTAGAGGTGTTTGATTAGCACATCTGCTGTCTCTTGCTTTCCTTGCCAAAACAGAGCAGCTTCCTCATCCTTTGACCCATCTTCACCTTTGGAGAACACTGGAACAGCTTCATACAGCCAGGGGAAAGGGAAGACATCAGATCTAAATGGAAGAGATCAGGCTCAATACAGATGCAGTGGGCCCTCGTATAACAAGCAGTTTGTTTAACAGAAAATCCGCTTAAAGGAAATAATTTTAAGAGATAGGGGAAAATTGCTTAACAGAATCGCCTATGAAGCGAATCCATACAACAGAAAAACGGTTGCGATTAGGGATTTTTCTTGTGCCGACCAGCAGATCTGCGGGCTGGTTTGGTGTGGTATTTTTCCCCCCATATCCCGCCGACCAGCTGGCCCACGGGCTGGGTTGGTGCACTTTTTATTTTTTTATTTTTCCTTATCACGCTGACCAGCCGGCCTGCTTTCCAGGTCTGTGTTTTTTTTTTTTGTTTTTTTTTTCCTTCCCCCCTTTTCCCCTTTTTTTTTCTTTTTCCAGCTGCGGCATGTTTTTCTTTTTTTCTTTTTCCTTATCAAGCTGATCAGCTGACCCGCAGGCCAGGTCCGCATATGTGGTGTTTGCCAAAACCCTTTTAAAGTTTCTCAGAAAATCCAGCCATGTAGAGAATGACAAGGTTCTTCCATCGGGTCTGGGTCCCGGGCTGATCCATTATTCTTCTGGGTCGGCACCTTGCTTTGTTGAAGGCCCACTTTGGATATCCACAGGCCTTAAGTGCTGTCTTCGGGTTCCTGTCTTCCTTCTTCTTTGCTCTGTGCAGGTGGGGATGCTCTCTGCTCTGTGGTTTAGGGTCCAGATGACTCCTAATTAGAGATGGGCACGACTCGGGAAAATGACGTTTTCGAGTTGTCGTGTGTCGGAGGCAGCCCGTGTTGGCTCGTTTCCGTTTTTCGTGAAAATTCGCAAAAATTAGTCGGTTCGTTTTTTCATTTTTTCGTTATCGTTATACTGGTTTTTTGGGGGGTAGCGGGCTCCTGGAGGCACCTCTGTGGGGTGGGTGCCTCCGCCGGCCCGCTATAAAGGGAAAGTGGGCTCCTGGAGGCACCCGTGGGTGCCTCCTATCCTCACCCACTAGGAAGGGACAGCAGCAACAGGCTCCAAGAGACCCCTCAACATGGGGGTCTCCCCTCCTCACCTGCTGCTGCTGCAAAATGGCATGCATAGCCATATGGATATGCATACCATTTGCAGGCAGAGACCCGCTCAAGTACCTGATCCCCTGGTACGAGTGTGTCGCACTATCTGGGAGTTGAGTCATGGCTACTGGACTTCTTTTTTGAGAGATAGAAACGTTTCGCTGTTCATCCAAACAGCTTCATCGGTCTGAGTGTAGCTAGTGCAAGAGACCTCCTTATAGTCAGCTTGACCTCTTGTCCCCTGGTCTGATTGGCTCATAAGATGAACAAAGCCTTAATAGGCTCGTTAGGGAGACATTAGTGTCCATGGCCTTAAGGTAAACAATGGCCTAAGGTGCTGAAACCCATCAAGAATGGGTCGTTAGCTGTGACCTGGTGGTGAAGGCTCCTTGATTTGCCTGGGTACTGTGGAAAGGACAGCCTGATAAGTAGCAGACAGACTATGCCGGAGCCCCCCACCTCTGTTGAGGGAGGGATTTTCAATGCTAACATGAATGGCTTCCCTTACTCCTCTCTCAAACCACCTCTCTTCTTTGTCTAGTATATGTACATCCTCATCTTTGAAAGAGTGGCCTTTTCCCTTCAAATGGAGGTGTACTGCTGATTCTGGTCCTGAGCTGTTACCTCTCCTATGTTGGGCCATTCTTCTGTTTAATGGCTGTTTAGTTTCTCCAATGTAGAGGTCTGAACACTCTTCACTGCATTGGACTGCATATACTATATTGCTCCTTTTATGGTTTGGTATCGGATCCTTTGGGTGGACAAGTCTCTGCCTTAGTGTGTTCATGGGTTTGAAATAAACAGGGATGTGGTGTTTGCCAAAAATCCTTTTAAGCTTTTCCGATACTCCTGCCATGTAGGGAATGACCAGGTTCTTCCGTCGGGTCTGGGTCTCAGACTGATCCCTTGTTCTTCTGGGATGGCCCACTGCTTTGTTGAAGGCCCACCTTGGATATCCACAGGCCTTAAGTGCTGTCTTCAGGTGCCTGTCTTCCTTCTTCTTGGCTTCTGAGGAGGTGGGGATGCTCTCTGCTCTGTGGCTTAGGGTCCTGATGACTCCTAGTTTGTGTTGTAATGGATGGTGGGAGTCAAACAGTAAGTATTGATCTGTGTGGGTGGGTTTCCTGTAAACTTCTACTCCTAGGCCACGGTCAGGTCTGATGATGATTGCACAATCCAGGAAAGCACCTGCCATGTCCCACCTGCTATGTCCCACAAAGAAGGGAATCGTACTTGCGTGTAGTGCAATGCAAGTACATCTGGCTATGGGCTAAGGTGGGTTTAGTCCAAGGGCTAGGGTTAGGCTACTGACGGGTAAGGTTACGGTGGGCTATTGGGTTGCACCTCTGGGTGCCTCTCTGACCCACTAAGAAGACAGTCTGTGACATATGGGTAAGGAGTCAAGGATTAGGGTTAGGGGGTTAGGGGGCTAGGGCAGGTTTTAGGGGGCTTTTTGGCACATCCCAGAAGTCTCAGTGGCAAAGTGGCCATGCGATTGGTGAGATGGCTCCAAAAATTTGCATGGTCGTCCCCTCCCACATGGCTGGCCAGGCCACTGGGCCAGCCTATCATTGCGCACTGCGCAGGTGTAAATAAAATAAAATAAAATAAAATAAATGGAGGACAGAGGAGGAGAGGAGAGACATTTTGTTGCAAGAAAAAACCCACTGCTACTGTGAAAAATCTGGAAGTTTATAAATTTCCGCGTGTTTCTGTTGTGCTTGTGTGTTTTTGGACCACGATTTCAAAAACAATATTGCGTTCGCCGCTCCATTTTGGATCCCCGCCCGCACCGCATGGCATGGCAACTCGAGTCCGGCTGCCCAGGATGGGGGGGAGGCGGGACCACCCCTCCAGAAACAATCCCTCCGGTAGGTGCCCTGCACCCTTAGTCAAGCAGGCATTTTCCGCCTGCTTTTTGGCCCGTGTTTAAAAAAGTTTTTTCCTGTGCCGCCCGTGCCGCTTGCTTGCGCTTTGGCGGCCGGCGGCGAGACTGGGCTTTTTGCGGCGGGCGAGCCTGTGGCGAGTCCCACCAGACCAGAGCATCCCAGGACGGAGGGGGGGAGGCCGGGACCCCCCCTCCAGACCAGAAACCCCCCCTCCGGTAGGTGCCCTGCGGCATGGCAGGCATTTTCCGCCTGCTTTTTGGCCCGGGAATGGGTGGGGGGAGAGTTTAAAAGTTTTTTCCTGTGCCATCCGTGCTGCTTGAGCCGGGGGCGAGACTCGTGCCGTGCGGCTTGTTGCTGCTGCGACTGCGAGCCTGCGGCGAGTCCCACCAGAGCAGCCCAGGAGGGAGGAGGGGGGAGGCCGGGGACCTCCAGAAACCACCCCTCTGGTAGGTGCCCTGAGGCACGGCAGGCATATTTCCGCCTGCTTTTTGGCCGGGAACCGGGTTTTTTAACTTTTAAAAACTTTTTTTCTGTGCCGCTTGGCATCGCGCACGATCGCGCAATGCAAGTAACGACCACGAAAAATCAGACCAAATTGTTCGTTCGTCGGTTCGAGCTCGAAGTCTGGCGGAGTAATTCCCGTTACCGTTTCTGTAGAGTAACGGAACCGAGTAACGGAAACGGAAACGGAAATACCGCTAAGTCATGCCCATCTCTACTCCTAATTTATCTTGTAATGGATGGTGGGAGTTTATTAGTAAGTACTGATCTGTGGGGGTGGTTTCCTCTAAACTTCTACTCCCACCCCATGGTCGGGTCTGATGATGATTGCACAATCCAGGAAAGCCAGCCTGTTGTCTTGGGTGTCTTCCCTAGTGAACTTAATATTAGGGTCCACCGCATTGATGTGGTCTGTAAAGTCATGTACATCTTGAGTCTTGATTTTCACCCAGGTATCATCTACATACCTGAACCAGTGGATGGTGTCATCCCTGGGAAGGTGTTGAGTGCCTTCTTCTCCACTTCTTCCATATATAGGTTCACAACAATTGGTGACACTGGGAACCCATGGCACTACCATGCTTGTGTCTGTAGAAGTCCCCTCCGTATATGAAATATGTGGTGTTCAGACACAGGTCCAGGAACAGACATATCTGGTCTGAGTTGAAGCTTGGCCTGGGATGCAGCTGTCAGGTCGTTTCTTAAAAGGTATTCTGTGCATTTTCACAGGAAGAAGATGCTTTAAAAGATGTGTGTGTTGCATAGGTAAGTAGCAAATACAATTCATTAATAGCTCTTTTTCACTCTTGTTTCATCTGCTAAAGGAAATAATGCTGGGGCCCACAACTGAGCACCAGCTGGATCATACACTAAAGATCTCCAAGATAAAAGCTTTGCCAATTAAGTTATCCTTTCTGTATCAAAAGCTCAGGTTCTGTGTCTGCAAAGTTAATTGTTTGATTCTCTTGGCAATAAGATGCTTGGATGCTGATCAGGAGGAAATTGTCTCACCCGAAGACATGCTGATGTTATCACCTGCTTTTTCTAAGTGAATATATTAACACTGATGGCAGCTGCTTGCAAAGCTGTTTCATAGGGAATTGAAGGGTTTGGTTTTCCTTTTATGCAATGTATCTATTGCTTCCAGAAGCACTGGAGGTTTTTAGAGAAACCATTGTTTATTCCAGTACTCAAAAGCTTCTAGGGAAGTTCCTGGATCAGAGACCTTCTGACAGTCAATGGTCAACAGTTCTAACTGTGAAGTTGCTTAGTTGTTGCTGAGGGCAGAAATTTGCTGGTTGAATATATTATTGCCAGAATTTCATATTTTCAAAACTCCTTCCCAGAAACCTGTCGTGAGATCTCTTGAGCTGTATACCTACACAATTCAAAGGTTTATGTCTGTTGCAGAGTTTCAGATTTCTGATTAAATTCTTTTTGCTGTGCACTAGAAGTACAGAGATCCACAAAGGAGAACAGCTACAAGTTCCCCAGGATTCATCCCTTTCTCATTAACGGACAGAGAAAATCTCAGTAACCCACTCTGAGACATTTAGAGCAGAGAGAATTACAAATTCTGTAGTTACAGTTTCTTGAAGTCACAGAGTGTGTATGCAGTTTGCTTTACTTTGTAACCAACTGAACAGATCAACAGCAAACAAAACAACTACCACTAACAGACAAAAGAAAGGGAAAGCAATCTTTGCAGAGCAATGGGGCTTTCTTTGAATTCTGAGGCTGGGAAAAAATATTGGTTAGTGCTGGAGAGACAGACAACTTATCTCTCCCAGCGAGGAAAACTACAGAAAAAGAAAAGAAAAAAAAAGAAAAAAAAGAAAAAAAAAGAAAAATGTTCTGCTTATATACCACCCCATATCACTTCAACTAGTCTCTGGGTGGTTTACAGTTTTAATTACAGTATGCAGGCTACACATTGCCCCCCACCCAGCAAGCTGGGCACTCATTTTACCAACCTCGGAAGGATGGAAGGCTGAGTCCAACATGAGCCGGCTACCTGGGATTGAACCCCAGGTCGTGAGCACAGTTTTACCTGCAGTACAGGCATTTAACCACTGCGCCACAGGGCTCCTATAAAAGCAGGGAAGGTTGCAAATAAAGCTCCATCAGTGTCACATGGGATAAACTGGGATAATGGGGTAATTAGTTGGGATATGTATTTCAAAAAGGTAAAGGTACATACCAGGAGAACACTCAAAGATAAATGGGATGGTCAATATCTTAAGACATGTAAGCCTGATCTAGGTTTAGCGTGGGAGGTGGGTTGCACCAGGCTTGTTTTGTTTTGTTTTGTAAAGATTAATTTTCTTTTCTAACCTTGTATATATGTTATTTGATATATATTCTTCCTGTTGTAGGTTTTGTATTATAGTTTTTATTATATATATATATTAGGGATGGGCATGTTGTTTTTTTTAAAAAAAATCATACAAAATGAACCAGTAACAAACCAATTCATTACTCAATAAACTGGGTCCCCTGCGTCCTAGAGGCACCATATTTGGTGTGAACCTTCCTTGGACTCTCCCCTTTAAGCCTTCCCAATCTGGAAAGATTTGGGGTTCAGGGGGCAAAGTTATTCAACTTCAAAGGGGGTGCCACCAGAAAAAATATTTAGAATTGCAACGTTATGTACGACCATGCCCATCTAAGTGCGTCCCAGCACACTTTTCAAGTACCTGGCCTCCAGGAGGTAAAAAACCTTCCAATGTGCATTGTAAAGTTGTGAATGCCAGGCTCCCTTGCCGTCTGTTTGTTTTTTTGCCCCGGCCACCCCTTTAAGAGACAAGAATCACTACAGGGCGGCTCAGGGCTGCTCCGACCGGCAGATGGAGGTGAGCCTGCATTTTTTTCTCCCTTTTTTTCTTCCTCCCCTCACACAGACAGGAACAATGGAGTGCGGAGGGGTGGGAACACAGGAAGAGCAACAAGCCCCCACGATCTCTGGTCTGCATTTAAGTTGCCTTTGGATTTTAGGGGTTGTGTAACAGCGCCCATAGACACCCGCACTGATGGTTGCCCCCACAGCAATACTTAACTTGTGTCTGAGATCTTACAGCACAGATACCAGTTTCTATTTTACTGCAGTTGGATTGACTCTTCAGAGATTTTTTTTTTTTGTGAGCCTGTAAATTAAAACTGAGCCAGTCTTACTTTGGGCACAACATGAGAAGGCATGGTTTTGTGGGAAAATACAATAATGCTGGGGATTTGAAGGCAGCAGGAAAAGAGGAAGATAAATATGAATCATAGAATCATAGAATTATAGAGTTGGAAGAGACCTCATGGGCCATCGAGTCCAACCCCCTGCCAAGCAGGAACCCCTTCACAATATTTCCGACAGATGGCCATCCAGCCTCTGCTTAAATACCGTCAAAGAAGGGGACTCTACCACCCTCCGTGGCAGCATCTTCCACTGCGGAACAGCTCTAACTGTCATGAAGTTCTTCCGAATGTTCAAATGGAATCTCTTTTCCTGTAGTTTGAAACCATTGCCCCGAGTCCTAGTCTCTGAAGCCATGGAGAACAAACCTGTTCCCTCTTCAATATGACATCCTTTCAGATACTTAAACATAGCTATCATATCCCCTCTCAGTCTTCTTTTTGATAGGCTAAACATTCCCAGTTCCCTAAGCCGTTCTTCATAAGACATCTCTTCCAGGCCTTCAACCATCCTAGTCGCCCTCCTCTGCACCCGCTCGAGGTTGACTGACTCACTAAGAAACCCAATGGCTTGAGTTTACTGTAGCCGAGTGAGACAGCTGAGGACAGGACATTTTGGAGATTGCTTACTAATAGGCTGCCATAGATTGGGGGGTGATTTCATGGGACATAACAACAAACAACTGAAAAAAACATTGTAAAGTATAAAGTTCCAATTACAGTGGCACCTTTGTATAAAGGAATTAATTCGTTCCAAATGAAATTATGTTAAGCAAATTTTCCTTCATACAAATTTCCTATAGGAATGCATTGAAAACAGAGTAATCCCTAATCAAGACCATTTTTATGTTGTACAGATTCGCCCCATAGACAATTCTGTTAATCAAATTTCCCTTATCTGTATCTTCCTCTTGTCATTGGGTAAAACCTGAATAGCAGAGGAAATTATTCAAATACATTGAAAGCTTCCCTCCTCTCCCTCAGGTGCCACAGTTCCCTGTGGCTCTCTTTTGGCCTTGAGAAACCTTTGGGATCCTTGGGATGGGAGAGAACTTTAATGCAAAATATTGTTGCCAGGTCACTGCTGCTAGGACTGGGACCACTGCTGGCGGTGCAGCACTGATTTTTGGCTGTTAACAGTGTCACTCCATCCTGATGCTCCCGAAGGCTTCCCCAGGGCAAAAAGATGCCCCGGGAATCTTCAGAACAAATGATGGAGACGAATTAGAGAAATGGTGTTTCCTTTTATTCATGATTCATCAAAGTCAATGAATTATGGATACTGTAACGAATTTACATTTTCCCCTGCCATATCAATAAATCAATTCATAAATTCATTATTTTCTTTAAAACCCTATAAAAAGTTCCTGTCTGGGAAAATCTGCTAGTAGATAAATATAAAAATAAATAAATAAATAAAATATCCCCCAAGGCACCCAGAGACAGCAAAATTACAGAGATGTACCCCAAACACTCCTATACAACCCTGAAATGTTTGGTGAGGAGTGTGTTTCGGACATCCAAGTTAATCACCCTTAAAATGGATTCCTCCAGGAAAGTGTCCATTAGAGGCTGGTTTGGGGAAACTCCATATTCACCAAACTTGAAAGGGTTGTAGAGGAGATTCAGAGGAAGGTTCTCTGAAGATTGGTGCATCTACATACCTGTTATTTGTCAGTGTGGACAGCAGAAATCCAATCTTCACCAAACGATGGAGGATTATAGAGGAGTCTGGTGAAGCTTCCCTACAATATTGGTGTCTCTAGGCACCTTGGACAGCATTTTATAACCTAATGCAATGACAAATCAAAATTTCTAAAAATTCATCAATTCGATTTTTTCGGAACTCTCGATTCTTAATGATAACGAATTGGCAAGTTCACCACTGTTGAATGAATTTTGCTATTCGTTTTTTGGATCATTCTGATCTCTGCTCATAACATGAAAGATGGGCACAGAAAGCTTTCAATGTGTTTAATTTATTTCTGGTACCCATATGTGTTTTGTTTTTCCTTCTGGCATAATTATGGCAATAAACTTTTCCTTCAGATATTGATGTATTCACCATTGGAGTGAAGCAGGTAGAAATGCAGTGGGTTCCTGCCAGAACACTTGTCTCTTGCTTTTCTTTTCCCATCTAAAATTCTAACAGCTTTTCATTTGAGTGATATGTAAATAGCTATCCATAGGAAAGTGCTATTGCACAAGCAGCCTCCATGAAGTGCAAACTAAGTCATCGCGAATGGATACTCAGAAGGCATTAGACATTAACACCTGATGAAATGTTGCTGTTCCTTGAATAGGATTCAAGGATCGAGAGAAGTACTGTTAATACTTTACACCTTAGTGGCACTTGACAATGAATGCTTAACAACCCAGCTAATCAGAAATGGATTGTAGCAACCAAATTAATGAAGCACTAGATGTCTTTAACAAATAATAGAGGGTTCTTCCCGTTCACTCATGATCTTATGTTTATTCATTTAAAACAGTTTGGGCAACTATAAGCTGATTTGGTACTCAGTTTAGGCATTTAAACATGGAACTGAGGAAAATAATAATAACTTTGAAAATCCTTTCATAAACAAAATGTCTAAAACGTGGATGTTATTTCATAGAATAATAACATAACATCAAGTCCAACTCCTGCTCCATGAAAAATACAAATAAGAGGATATCTGCCAGATGGTTGTCTAAATTTAATGCCTCCAGTATTGGATCCCTCACCACCTTGAGGTAATTGGTTCCATTGTCATACTGCTCTAACAGTTAGGAAGTTTTTCCTGATATTCAGCCAAAGTTGGTTTCTCTTACATTCATTGTTGTCTGCCCTGAATTCCGGGACTGATCCTTCCCCTCCTCTGTTTGACTATCACTCAAATCCTACTGTTATAGAAGGCACAAAATGGAAAAATAATGTTTTGTTTTGTTTCATTTCTTTAGCAGTTTTGTTTTGTTTCATTTGTAACAAAATTTCAAAGTAGTTTCATTATGAAATGAAACAAGATGAAACAAAACACTATGCTCCCCTGGGCCCTAGAGGCACCAAAATGGCAAGGGAGCTTCTTCAAGCTCTTCCTTGTTAGCCCCTGAAATTTGGAAAGGTTTGGAGGTCAGTGGTCTACGTTATTAAGCTCCAAAAGAGGAACAGCTCTAACTGTATTTATTTATTTATTTATTTATTATTTATTTTTGCATTTATATCCCACTTATCTTCCAACGAACTCTAAGCGGCTTACAAGGCTTATGTTAGCCATACAAGTACAAGGATAAACAAATAAAATTACAACAATAAATTTAAGAACAGTAAAACCTAGTGGCACCTCATCAACTAAAGTGTATGATATGTAGTGAAGTTCTTCCTAATGTTTAAATTGAATCTCTTTTCCTGTCATTTGAAACTATTGCCCCGCAGCCTAATCTCTGAAGTCATGAAAAACAAACCTGTCCCCTCTTCAATGTGACATCCTTTCAAATATTTAAATATAGCTATCATATTCCCTCTCGGCCTTCTTTTTGTAAGGCTGAACATTTCTAGCTCTCTAAACAAAAATATGTACTTGAAAATATGGATCACAGCCATATTTCAACAGAGAAATGGCAGGGATAGCTTCCTCAAGCGATTTTAGATAAGCCCCCAAAATGTGGAGAGGTTTGGGGGTCAGGGAGCTGAGTTATGAAGCTCCAAAGGGGGTGCCCCTAGGAAAATTATCTTTCTAATTGGAATTAGAAGCCAAGCCGCAGCAGCGCTAACAGGTCACCTGTAGCTTGGCTTCCGAAGTTTCGAATACAATTAGAAATATAGTTTTCCTTGGGGCACCCACTTTGGAGCTTAATAACTCAGCCCCCTGACCGCAAAACCTTTCTAAATTTGGATGGTTTACAAGGAAGAGGCCAAACTTGCTCCCCAGTGATTTTGGAGCTGATGCGTGTCCACTGCAATACCAATTTTCAAGTTCATTTTTATGTAGTCTAAAATAGGTATCACAGGCCTGTGTTGGCTCCAAAAGCCAGAGCTTGAGGAAGCTCCCCTGACATTTCCTCCAGGATGAATTACTTCATATATAGGGGGGAAATGTTATTTTGTTACAACATGGAATGAAACATTTCCTACCATTTTGTTAGCTAACAAAGTAATTTGTTACTGCCATGAAATGCATATATTCCTTTGCATATTCATTCCTGGGATCAGACAACACAGTCTTAGTTCATAACTGTGATGCTTAAACCAACTGAAGCTTGCAAGCCTAGATGAAACATTGGAATAAAAATCCACAGAGGGTCAATTTCTTTCATTTGTTCCCCTTTCCCATTCGATTTCTACATGTTCCCACCCCCTCTCTTTCTGAGGAAATAAACCTGGCTATATAATAAAAACATTTCCCACCATATTCATTCACAGAAATAGCCACTTTTCAGGCACATTGTGGCAACATTTGAGAGTGCTGCAATAAATAACATTGGAAATGTGTTGAGACCCAGAATAGCTCAAATGGACATCATTGCTGGCATGTTCAAAGTAAGTTTACAACACACATATTCCTGCTTCTGAACTGCTGCTTTCAGGATGTTTAATCTAATCTCAACTGGTCCTCTTACTTTTCCTAGGGTGACGATGGCAAATATGTGAATCAGATTGCGGTAGGGGGTGTTCGTTGTTTATTTTGTTACCTAACAAAACAAATAACGAATGACAAAATGATTTTTTAAATTTGTTTCATGCCCATCTCTACTCATGTACAGTTGAGATAGTAGTTCCCTTAGAATCCCAAGATGATGAGAGGTAGAGCTGGGTATCATCGGCATACTGGTGGCATTTGACTCCCAAAGACCTGATAATCTCCCCCAGTGGTTTCATGTAAATGTTAAATAACATAGGAGACAGTACCCCCAATTCCCATTTCAGAGATACGAGTCAGGAGGATGCCATGGTCTATAGTATCAAAAGCAGTGGAGAGGTCAAGTAAAAACCAAAAGGGACACAGATCCCCTATCCATTTTCCTGTGTAAATCATCTACCAATGCAACTAGTGCTATCTCAGTCCCATAGCCAGGCCTGAAGCCAGATTGAAATGGATCGAGGTAGTTTATCTCATCCAGAAACCTCTGGAGCTGCGAGGCCACAACCTGCTCTAGAACTTTCCCTAAGAACGGGATATTCTATACCAGTTGGTAATTGTTCAGTATCATTGGGTCTAAGGAGGGCTTTTTTAACAGCAGTCTTACTATTGCCTCTTTAAGCATACTGGAATCCTGCCCTGTTGTAAGGAGGCATTCACTATTCTTCCTAACCAGTAAACCATACCTTTTCTGGCAGGTTTTATGATCCATGAGGGGCAAGGGTCTAGCAGACATGGTGGCCCTCATCTACCCAAGGGTCCGGACCACATCATCTGGCTATAGAAGCTGAAAGTCATCCATTAATACAGGACAAGGAGGGTGGGGTGTTTTATTAACAGGCTCTGCATCAATAGCAGCATCCAAGGTAGAACAAATCTGTTAAATTTTGCTTGCAAAGTGTTGTGCAAATTCTTCACAGTTAGATACAGAGTGGTTGTGAGTTATCTGCCTGTGAGTCAATGTATAGCAGACTTCTGACTATTCTGAAAAGCTGCCCTGGGCAATTTTGTGCCAAATCAATGGTAGTAGAGCAAAATGATTTCTTTGCTGCCTCCACTGCCTTGGAGTAAGCCTTCCAAAGGCCTTTCACTCTTTCTTTGTCTGTTTCAATCTGGGTTTTCCACCAATGCCTTTCAGATCTATGGGTCACCCATTTCAATTTTTTAAACCAAGCAGCCAATTTGGGTCTGTTTTGAGGAAGAAGATGTTTAGGAGCTATCTGGTCAATGGCTTTGCTCATTTTCCCATTTCAAAGTTCAACCAAGGATTCAACAGAATCACCCAACAGAGAGATAGGAAACTCCCAAGGGGCAGTTAAAAATCATCTGGATTCATCAGCCTTCTGGGAAGTATTGCTTTTGTCTGACTCCCTCCCATCCCCTGGCCAGGTTCTGAGTAACAGTAAACCGAAAGCACACCATTTAGTGGTCTGTCCCGGACAATGGGACTACAGAAAGTTCCTTTACCTCAATATCTCCACTGTCCATATCAGGGCAGAAGACCAGGTCTAAGGTGTGGCCTGCAGGATGGGTTGAGGTAAATATCATGTGGGCCAAACCCATTGTTGATATGGAGGCCATGAAGTCTTCGGACACCACTGACAGAGCTGCCTCAGCATGGATTTTAAGAACGATGAGCTGAGGGGACTCCAACATCAGCTCTGTTATCACCTCAGTAAGCTGAGGTAGAGAAGTTGTTGCGTCATAGGGAGGGCAAAAATAAAATAAATGTTCAAAAATAAAAATAAAAATAAAAACATAAAATGAAAAATGAAAAATGAAATGCAAAATTAAAAATGAAAAACAAAAAACAAAAATGGGAAGTGAAATGAACATTTTTATTCATATGCTCATTAGAAAAAAGATTGATAGTAATATTTCACTTTGGCAGGTGCTTGAACAGAATGGCTTTTTTTAAAAAAAAAATATTTCTTCTAGTTCTGAAAGCGGTTGATGTAATTTAGAAAGCAAAATCTTCTTCTAACATCCCATTTCTTTTGCCATCTCAGTGGCTGCCTCCTTACATCTTCTCTTGTGACCTCCTTTCCTCCTCAGTTTGCGCCTGATGAATATTTCATTTAATTCAAACTTTTCATCGGGGACATTTTTGTGTTCGTTTTGAAGTGCAGCCTAAAAGGTTGTTGCAAAGGTGCTCTGAAAAGATCTGGCATGTCAATTCCCTTAGTTTATGTGAATTTCTATCACTAGAGCCCATCACAATAATTTAATTATCTTTTCAGAAATAGGACCCAGGGCATTCCTGTTACTGCCTATAGTTAAGCACCTTACAGAGAAGAAAGAAGAAATGCCATGTTGCTCTGGAGGATTAGTTGCTAAAGAGAATGCTGCCTTTACACTAGTATTAATTTTGACACCAAGGGTGTCAGAAATAAAGAATATCCATATTTACCTCAGTGTGCTTCTATAAACTCCATTAGGACATTCCAGGATTCTTCTCATCATGATGGGGAACACGTTGAGTACAAATAAACATTTAGCTGAATCAATAAACAGCCCAGTGGAATCTATCAAAAAGGGCTGTCATGCCTTTAGTACCTCAGTTGAAGTTACGATGGGCTTTGTATGGAAGTTACACAAAGAAAAGAAGCATGCTTAAGAAGAGGTATACCTAAGTAATGGAAAGAAAGACTGTCAAAACATTTCCATACAGTATGCATCGGGCATCTATGGAATGGAAAAAGTGGGTGTGTTGGGGGGGGGGAATGTAACAGCCTTTGGCCTGCATTCATAGAATCATAGAATCATACAATTGGAAGAGACCTCAAGGGCCATCCAAGTGCAATCCCCTGTCATGCAGGAACCTCCAGCACAGTACTCCCAACAGATGGCCATCCAACCTCTGCTTAAACACCTCCAAAGAAGGAGACTCCACCCCCCTCCATGGCAGCATATTCCACTGCCCAACAGCTCTAACCGTCATGAAGTTCTTCCCAATGTTCAAATGGAATCTCTTTTCCTGCAGTTTGAAACCATTTCCCCAAGTCCTAGTCTCTGAAACCATAGAAAAAAACCAGTCCCCTCTACAATATGACATCCTTTCAAATATTTAAACATGGCTATCACAGCCCATCTCAGCCTTGATTTTTAAGGCTTAACATTCTCAGCTCCCTAAGCTGTTCCTCGTAAGACATATGTTCCAGACCTTTAATCATCCTTGGGCTCGGTCACATGTCCCTTTAAAGACAGTTTTAATTACTAAATAAATTGTGCCCAAAAATGCCGTCCTCATGGCCACGGGGCAAAAACCCGGTAATGCTCCCTTAAGAGAGGTTTCTGTGACTCACCTTCCGACCCAGGGAATTTTTTCCTCCCTTTTAAAAACCAGATTTTAAGGAGGAAGACGCCGTGGGACCCGCTGCATGATCTGGGTTTCTTTTTCTTTCTTTCTGCATAGCACCCACCGGCTGTTCCTGGGGCCGATCGGCGCTCTTTTTTTTAATTTGCCTGCATATCGGAGTAACAGGAAACTCTATCCGTCCGACAAAGATTAATTCCCCCAGAAAAGTCTTCCGTTTTTTTTTCAAATGCTAGCGCCACCTGCTGGCCAAGGGGACTGAACTGCACTTTAAAATTGAAAAACCAGATTTTGATGTGAGACCAATTCTCCCACATTTAAATCACGTGATGGGAAAAAGAGGAAAAGCCGGACCTTCAGAAGATCAGGATCGAAACCCAGGTGATACCACAGCCCTTGTTGCCCTCTTCGGGACCCTTTCAAGATTGTCAACATATTTTTAAAATTGAGGTGGGCAGAACTGGACACTGTACGCCAGGTGAGGTCTGGCCAGAGCAGAATAGAGTGGAACTTTCACTTTCCTTTCTCTAGACCAGTGGTAGCGAACGTCTGGCACTCTATATGTTTTGGACCACAATTCTCACAGTCCTTTATCATTGGCAATCTAGGCTTGGAATTCTGGGAGTTGTAGTCCAAAACATCTGGAGTGCCAAAGGTTCACCACCTCTGCTCTAGACACTATGCTTCTGTTATGTAACCAAGAATCACATTAGCTTTCTTGGCTGCCACATCACTCTGCTGATTCATGTACAATTTGTGGTCCACCCAGACTACCAGATCCCTTTTACATGTACTATTCTACTGCCAGGTGTCTCCCATCCTATATCTGTGAAATTCATCCCCCCCTCCCCAGATGCAGCACCTACATTTCTCTCTGTTAAAACCCATTCCATTACCTTTGGACCATCACTCTAGTCTGTCAAAGACATTTTGGATTTTCATCCTATACTCTAGGGAATTAGCCACCCCTCCGAATTTGGTATCATGTGCAAATTTAATCAGCATACTCCTGATTCCTTCATCCAAGTCATTAATAAATGTATTAAATAGCACCAGACCCAAAACAGAACCCTGGGGCACCCCACTGGTCATGTCTCTCCAATCCCTCCCCAATTATTGTGTTGAAATCTCCTGCTATTATGTAATGCCTTTGGGTATTTTGTTATTATTTGCCATAATTTGGTTTAAATATAAAATGTGGCCAATAGAATAGCTGATGCAGCTTTACCTGTATCATAAATGGATTTAACTCAATTTATTTTATGATGAAACATCATCCAAATTATTGCTTAATGTAAACAAGCACGGAGACCATTGTTATGGCCCCAACATTTTGGCTTAATTTGCCATTTGAAATGGCAAAGAATGTCTTTTTGTGGCAATCACGTGCCCCTCCTCACCTCCTCTTTATCTGATTGTGGTTATTTTCTTCCTTTTAGAAAATTGCTATGGCCAGGAAGAGGCAGAGACATTATTTTCTACCACCGTTTCAAGCAATGCAACTAAGGAAACAGGGAGAAAATTGTCATTGTTTTAGCAAAAGAAGTTTTCACTGTGATGGATACATGACTAAAAAAAAAAGTTTTTAAACACCTGTATAGGTTTAGTGATGAACCATAATTTGTTGAGGAAATTGGCCTACTTCTGTTGGTTAACTGATCCAAATGTCATAGCAAAGGTAGATTGGCTCATTGAACCTGGGTGCAATTTGGAACACCTTTAGAATTAACAGAATTAACAAATTATTTCTGAATTCTAGAGGATCTTTTGTACTCTGTCTAGTGACTAGAGTAACCACCTGCACATTGTCAAAAACAGGATGAAGACAAAGAAAACACAGGGAGAAGACTGTGACCAAATGACATGTGGGCCTACAGTCTAGGCCTGTGGTGGTGAACCTTTAACACTCCATATTTTTTGGACCACAACTCCCTCAACCCTTTATCACTGGCAATTAGAGATGGGCACGACTAGGGAAAATGACGTTTTTGAGTTGTCGTGTGTCGGAGGCGGCCCGTGTTGGCTCGTTTCCGTTTTTCGTGAAACTTCGCAAAAAATTAGTCGTTTCGTTTTTCAGTTTTTCGTCTGTCGTTATACTGGTTTAGGGGGGGTAGCGGGCTCCTGGAGGCACCTCTCTGGGGTGGGTGCCTCGTCTGACCCGCTAGGAAGGGAAAGCAGGCTCCTGGAGACCCCTCATGGCATGGGGGTCTCCTCTCCTCACCTGCTGCAAAAGGGCATGCATAGCCATATGGATATGCATACCAAGTTGCATGCAGAGACACAGCAGACTGGCAGAGGCACCCCCCTTTTTGGGGTGCCTTCCCTGCATCAGTCAGGCCTCGGGGGTATGGTTTGCATGTCACACATGCTGCTGAGCCGAGCCTGCAGGAGTCACCCAGAGCCAGACTGGCGGACTCTCTGCACCCACTGTGTCTCACTAAGAAGGGAATTGTACTTGCGTGTAGTGCAATGCAAGTACAGATCTGGCTTAGGCAACAGGGTTAGCGCAAGGGCTAGGGTTAGGCTAGTTACTGGTGAGGTTAGGGTGAGTATTGGGGTGCACCTCTGGGTGCCTCTCTGACCCACTAAGAGGACAGTGTACTGTGGTGTATGGGTAAGGGACTAAGGGTTAGGCTTAGGGTTAGGGCTAGGGCAGGGTTTAGTGGGCTTTTTGGCACATCCCAGAAGTCTCAGTGGCCAAGTGGCCATGCGATTGGTGGAATGGCTCCAAAAATTTGCATGGTCGACTCCCATGGCCACTTGGCCAGCCCATCATTGCGCAGGTGTAAAATAAAATAAAATAAAATAAAATAAAATAAAATCAATGGAGAGAGGACAGAGGAGGAGACACTTTGTTGCAAGAAAAACCCACTGCTACTGTAACAATTCTGGCAGTTTTAAAATAGCAATTTTTGCATGTTTCTGTGTGGTGCTTGTGTGTTTCTGGACCACGATTTCAAAAAAAATATTGCGGTCACCGCCCCATTTTGGATCCCCCCCGCCCACACCGCATGGAATGGCGAGTCTGGCTTGTTGCTTGCAGTCCCCACCAGAACAGCCCAGGACAGGAGAAGGGGGGAGGCCGGGGACCCACCCCCAGAAACCACCCCTCTGGTAGGTGCACTGAGGCAGGCATATTTTCGCCTGCTTTTTGGGCCGGGCATCATTTTTTTCTTTTACTTTTAAAAACTTTTTTTTTCTGTGCCGCTTGAATGGCGGCGAGCCGGTGAGGTGACTTTGGTGGGACGACGAGGATGCCCGCCCCAGCGCAGCCCAGGAGGGACAGGAGGAGAGGGGGGAGGCCGGGGACCCCCCCCAGAAACCACCCCTCTGGTAGGTGCCCTGAGGCAGGCATATTTTCGCCTGCTTTTTGGCCCGGGAATCGGGGTTTTTTTTACTTTTAAAAACTTTTTTTTCTGTGCCGCTTGAATGGCGGCGAGGCGGCGACTTTGGTGGGACGACGAGGATGCCCGCCCCCAGCGCAGCCCAGGAGGGACAGGAGGAGAGGGGGGAGGCTGGGGAACCCCCCCAGAAACCACCCCTCTTGTAGGTGCCCTGAGCCCTCACTCAGGCAGGCATATTTTTGCCTGCTTTTTGGCCGGGAATCGGGGTTTTTTTTTCCAAAAAAAAAAACTTTTTTTTTGTGCCGCTTGGCATTGCGGGATCGCCGCGATGCCAGGAACGACAACGATAAATCAGACCCAATTATTCGTTCGTCGGTTCGAGTTCGAGTTCTGGTGGAGTAATTCCTGTTACAGTTTCCGTTGCGTAACAGAAACGAGTAACGGAAATGGAAACGGGAATTCCGCTAAGTCGAGCCCATGTCTACTAGCAATATAGGCTCGGAATTCTGGGAGTTGTGGTCCAAAACATCTGGAGTGCTGAAGGTTCACCACCACTGGTCTAGATTGACTGTGGATGGACAGTTTCAAAGCTCTTGGTCTTAGACCGGAATGGCCTTCAAACTGAGTACATCTTGAAATAAAGGATATTCCTTTGACAGGCTTCAAATACAGGCTTATTTTCTGTGCAGTAGGATACATGTTTACCCTATGAAAGACGAACATGCAATTTGCCCACAATTACGCATTTGATCCTGGTTCACTAATTCCACTGGTTAACAAATAATTTCAAGAATCAGGTCAATGTTTCCCCATTTGACTTTCATAATTTGAATTGGCTGTAGAGAATTCAGTCAAATTGTATTACCAGCTTAGAAGTCTGCTTCTTAGATACAAGGGAACAATCACTCTTTGCTAACCCCTTGTCCTTGAAGGACAGGTTACATGGATGCTTAGTCAGTGAGAGGATTGTATACTAAAAGGAGAAACATAAATTTACAAGCTCATAAGGGGAAGCAGACCTTTCCTAATTTGTCCCAGTGGCCTGGAGATAAATGATAGAATTAATGATTAAGCAAGCAATCATGATGCCAACAAGACCATGTGAAAGGCGTAAGAGAAAATACTTTGCTTCATTTACTTAACAAGTAGAATTTGCTTTTAATGACTGGAGATATTAACATCTTGTAAGCAGTCAATGTTCTATTGGATTTTATGTATCCACTTGCAGGCTGCCTCTAAGGAGCCTATTCTAGGTTCAATTAATGTACCTGCAGATGATTCCTTAATACTAAGAAAAAGAAGAAATGAGTCCATTGCATTTTCCTTTGGGTTTTCATGGTTAATGTTACTACTCACCAATGTTTATTTTTGACTTTGTAGAGAAGTAGGCATGTCTACTTGAACAAATTTATATTGTTTAATAGCAAAATGCCCATTGTGATGACAGATTGGTTGAGTGCAGGGATCTGAAAGAATCAAATTGCTTTTGATTTTACTAAGATAAGGCTGGCTCAGCAACGACAAGAGTGCACTGTGACATTTGAAAGATCTTGGTTCCAGCATTACTCCAAGATGCCATGTTTCCTTATCATGTCTTCTGAAGGTGTACAAACTATAAATGTAATTTGTGCAAAATTGCTGAACATGCAAATATGCAGATTTCTTAAAAATCTGAGGTTTTTCGATAGGATATCCCCATGCTATTTAGAGCATGCAGCCAACAAAGCATCAGTTATTGTCCTCTGCATTTAATTAAATATGTGTGTGTGTGCGCGCACACATGCACACACGCACACACATGCACACCCAACACACTGAGAAGGGGGCACATTTTTTTCCCCAAGAAATACACTGAAAATCAAGATATTGCACAGATGCCTCCTACCCCTTTTTTCTCAGAAACTGCTAATGTAGAAATCTAATTGCAATTTACATCCTTAGCTGATTATGGGCTTTCAGATTGAAAAGGTCTTAGGGAAGGAAGCACTAAAAGATACAGCATGTTGTATAATCCTTTCAGTAACAGTGGTTGGCTTTAGAGATGGGCATGAAAAATGGAGGTTCATGACAGTTCGTGGTTAGCTGTGAATCATGATCTGATTGGAAAACTGAACTCATTTGCATTCTGGTTTTTGGTTCATGCCCAGAGGAAGACTACCTGCATATGTCACACCATCACTACTACCAAAATGTTTGGTGCTTTGTTTTGCTTCAGCAAAACAGAATTCCTGAACCGTGCCACAAACTGAGCCACGAACCAGCCTGATTTATTGTTTTTTCTAGTTTGTGATCCAGTTTGTGGCCAACAAAGTCATCTAATGCAGTATTTTATCAAGTGCAGCCTGTGATGCCATTGATCTATATGTTGTTTGAAACAAGCATAACATAAATCAGTCAAACTCTGAACATGTCTGCCCTTATGTATCCAAAATGTGACCTATCATACCCAAGACAATGGTATCATCACATTTGGAAAAGCTGAAGATATGTTGCAGAATAGTATCACAAGCATTTTGTAGGTTAGAACCTCCTACAATCAACCTTAGCCAGAAGTTGAGTCATGGCAACTGGACTGCTTTTCTTGTGAGATCGAAACTTTTCACTACTCATCCAACTTGTTTCATCAGTCAGTCTCACAAGAAAAGCTAGTTGCCATGACTCAACTTCCGGATAACCTCACCTGGATGACTGAGAATCTTCACAGGCATACTTTTCAACCTTGGGTTACCAAGATGTTCTTGGACTGCAATTCCCAGAAATCTTGGCCAGCACAGTTAGCATTGGAGGCTTCTGGAAGTTGAAGTCCAAGAACACCTTAGTCCCCCAAGGCTGTTTTAAAAGAGGGCACCAGATGAAACTCTTGATAAGGATGGTCTATGCTTACTGGCTATGGGCTGCTGATTGAATATTGAGCAGTGTAGGACAACATCTTTGGAAGTGGTTCCTAGATAGCTGGCTTTAACCCCAAAGCTCAAAATATGTGGGAAGTCATAGTTCTTTACTAATAGTGAAAGTTCTCAAGAAACTTTGGATGGAGAGTGATTCTAAGGCTTTGAAAATCAAGTGTGCCTTCAAAAGCACAAGGCTTCATCTACCAACTCTTTGTGGGCAAAGTACTCCACTCCAAGCCTCTTTGGAACTCTTTTGAATTCCAACATATCTCCCAACCATACATTTTTGCTTCCAATGCAAATATGTATTCCAGCTCCCTTCTGGGTGGTTGGGGGGACACAATCTGCACTGTGCAGTCCATTTTCTTTTCCCATGCCTGGTTTAGGCTTTTAAAAGACCAGCTTACTTTGATAAAGCATATCTTAAAAGGGGATGATGTAGTGGATTGAATCCAGAGACTGCAATAGCCAGCCCCAGCCCCTGCGGGCGAGCAATTAGTGGTTTTGCTTCCAAATCCTAATTCACTTAGGGCTCGGTCCCACATCCCTTTAAAAGCAGTTTAAATTAGATAAATCATGTCTAAAAATGCCATCCCCATGGCCACCGGGCTTTTTGAAAAAAAGAAAAGAAAAAAGAAAACCTGGTAATGCCCCTTTAAGTGAGGTTTCTGTGACTCACCGAAGAGGTAGGGAATTTTTTGCCTCACTTTAAAAATCCACCTTTTAAGAAGGCAGATGTTGTGGGACCACACAGATGATCCAGGTTTCTTCTTCTTTTTAACTCATAGCACTGACCGGCTGTTCCTGGGGCCAATTGGCACTGTTTTAAACATCTCTTTTCACCTTCAGAGAAACAGGAAGCTCCATGCAGTGCCCTAAGTTTTAATTTCCCCCAGCCAAGTGGTCTGTTTTTTTCAAATGCTAGCACCACCTGCTGGCCAAAGGGGCTGGACTGCACTTTAAAATAAAAAAAAAAACACCTTTGGATGTGGGAACTCCTGTCCCACTTATTCAATCACATGATGGGACGAAGAGGACAAGCAGGACTTTCAAAAGATCAGGATCAAAACCCAGGTCAGATAGCAGCCATAGATTATTTTTTCTAGGGGCACCCCCTTTGGAGCTTAATAACTCACTACCCCGAACCTCACACCTCTCCAAATGTTAGGGGCTTTCAGACAAGAGTTTGAGGAAGCTACGTTGCCATTTCCATGCCAAAACATGGCTGTGATACATATTTTCAAGTACATAATGCTTTGTTCTGTTTAGAGAGCTGGAAATGTTTAGCCTTAAAAAAAGAAGGCTGAGAGGGGATATGGTAGCCATTAGAGATGGGCACAAATAAAAAAAATGGCATTTTGTTTGTCGTTTGTCGTTTGGAGGGTCCATTTCGGTTCGTTTCCATTTTTTGTGAATTATTGCAAAAAATTCATTTTTTTCATTCGTTTTGTTACCATTTCGTTACCATTTATTTCAATTTTTGTGATTTTTTTTTTAGGATTTTAAGGAATTCACTCATATTGCAGTAACGGAAATGAAACGCACGACAAAATTTCCGGTGTTTCTGTTCATTTCGTTTCATTTTAGAGACAAAATTCATTTGTTGTTTCGTTATGTAACGAAACAAAAAAACAAAAATGGAAACAAAAAATTGTTCGTTTCATGCCCATCTCTAATAGCCATGTTCAAATATTTGAAAGGATGTCACGTTGAAGAGGGAACAGGTTTGTTTTCCATGGCTTCAGGGACTAGGACTCAGGGCAATGGTTTCAAACTACAGGAAAAGAGATTCCATTTAAACATTAGGAAGAATATGCTGCCACGGAGAGTGAGGGAGTCTCCTTCTTTGGAGGTTTTTAAGCAGAGGCTAGATGGGCATATGTCGGGAGTCCTGTGATGGGAGTTTCTACATGGCAGGTGGTTGGACTGGATGTCCATTGAGGTCTCTATGATTCTATGATTCTATGTACTCAAAAATATGGATCACGGCCATGTATCATCACCAAAACCACTGGGCAGCTTCTTCCAGCTCTTCTCTGTAAGTCCCAAATTTGATGAGGGTTGGGGCACAGGGGGCTGAGTTATTAAGCTTCAGATGGGGTGCCACAGGAAAACTTTCAAATTGAATCAGAATTCGGAAGCAAAGCTGCTAATCACTCATCCGTGGGGTGGGGGGGAAGAGATTGTGACTTCCTGATTCAATTATAATGATTTTCCCCCTAGGGTCACCCCCTTTTGAGTTTAATAACTCATCCTCTTGAACCCTAAACCTCTCCAAATTCCAGAGGCTTACAGAGAAGACCCTGAAAAAGCTCTCATGCTATTTCCTCTAGGACAAATTGTTTTTTCCCCTAGAGGAAATAATGGCATTTCATGTCATTTTGTGATGAAATGTGTCTTACCATTTTGTACTTTGTTACTTAACAAAACACTGAAACAGTGTTTTGTTTTTCATTTTGTGCCCATCTCTAGTGTGTTCAATCTCTTCTTCTCAGAGATAAAATACATAGCACATTATGGGCTTGCTAATCCTCTACCCCTTGTTCTTACCCTTGCCCAGGTGTGCGATAACAGCATGCTGAATTATGTAATACAAATCTTTCAAATCTAACTTTTTAGGTAAGAAGTGAATCTGTCAAACAAACAGACAAGTTCACTTCTCACTAAGCAGAGCTGATCTTTCGCACATCCCAGATTTATATCAAAACTACTTAAGATCAAGGAATGGTTGGAGCATATGCATTTTCTTTAAAAAGTGTAATTATTAAAAATGTAGTTCACAAGCCATTATCTACTTAGAACTTCAATATAGACAAAAATGCTTGATTATGCATAAATAAGAGATGGACAGAGCTTGGTGTGTTGTTCTTTTTAAGGAGCACATTACTTCTCAGCAACTCAGTTGTTGTTATCATTACTCTGACCATGCAAGTAATCTGGAGCATTTTGCATTAAAAATGCATTGCATTCTTTTTACCAGCAAAGAAGAAAATGGAGGGCAATATTTTCCTGGCTGCTATGCAGGCCAATTCTGATGATGTATTTTTAGCGACAATAGTGACAAGAGCCAAATAGTGATGAAAAGCCAAAAGGCAAACCCCAGTTGTACTTTGTTGCCACTTAGGATTGTGGAGAAAATGACACAACAGCTAAACATTCCTGTTAAAAGGCTTGGTGACACATGCTCTAGTTCAGGGCTGCCCAACTTTGAACAGCCTGCGGGCTCTCTTCCTCCTGTAGCATGTCCCTGCGAGCTCCCCACGAAGTGCAGGTTCACATGTGTAAGTGTGCACACAATCTCCCCACTGCTGCCCCGCCCCCCACCTTTGAATTTGGCGCTACACAAGCATCCTTGCTGCTGCAGCACCAAATTCAAATGTGATGAGCTTTCCCCCTCCTCCCCTTTGATGTGAATGGGAGGAGGGGTGAGGTTCAAAGAACGAGATTTGAGCAGCCCTGGAGGTTACCGAGGCAAGCAGCACTGCTTGCCTTGGTAAATTCCCGAGCTGCTTGAATCTCCTCTTCAAAAAAGGTGCACTTTCACCCCCAACCCATCCAATGGGGGGGGGAGATGCAGAGTTTTAAAAAGGAGATTTGAGCCACCTTCCCCCCAAGATCCCCTGCACTGGGCGTACGCCCCCCCGCCCCCCCAAGGTCCATGGTGCTGGTGGGGGCAGCAGCAGAGCTCTGGCTGTCCGCCCACCCACCTGCACATCCATCAAGGTCTCAGGTGCTTTTTCCCAGAAGTGCCCTCTCCAGCACTGCCAGAGACACCAAGGGGGCCCAGCCCAGCAGCAGGAACAGGCGCATCATCACCGCCAGGACGGCCGAAGAGGAAAGGGTGGGTTTCGGGCTCTGTTCTCCCCTCTCCTGCCCTGCACCCCCACCTCACCATGGAAAGCCCTCCTGGACTCACACAAGCCCAGCTACACCGCCAGCAAGAATGTGGGGAAGCCACAGCCAGCCGTGTTCATCGCCCTCTGCCTCTGGCCACCGCCTCTGCCCTGTTGGAAACAGGAGCTGCCAGAAAAAACAAGCAAGCCCAGCTTTGTCAGTGCAAAAGTGTGTGTGTGGGGGGGAATTCTGCTGGTGCCGTAGTCAACTGGTCACCCATGGTCGACCTGTTGGGTAGGCCTGCTCTAGTTCACTTCCCAGCTATATTGCTGCAATGACCTTTATATGATGCTGCCTTTGGAAACTGTTCAGAAACTTCAGTGGGTCCAAAACAGAGCGACCAGATTCTTAATGGTTGCAAGAATCACCTAATCCCCCTGTTAGAGCATCTTCATTGGTTGTCGGTTTGTTTCCAGGTGCAATTTAAAGTGCTGGTTTTAACCTATAAAACCCTAAGCAGCCTGGGTCCAAGTTATCTCAAGGACCAGATTTCACTTTATGAGCCTGCCTAGGTGCTAAGATCATCAGGGAAAGTCTTGGTCTCATACCCTTCTCTTTCACTGGTGCATTTGTTGGGGATACAGGAGAAGGGCTGTTCCCAGACTCTGGAACTCCCTCCCACTGGACACTAGGCTGACCCCAGCTTTACTGTTCTTCTGCAAGCAAACAAAAAGCCATTTCAGATAAGCTTTCCCTTAGTGACTGTCTGTCTGAAAGAGGTTTTAAGTAGATTATTATACCTTATTGCTTTGAATGTGTTCTTGGTGTTTAGTTTCTTTTCCATTTTAGTGTGTTTGAGTTTTTAAAATATTTGCCTTTAAACATTGTATTTTACAGATGTAAGCTGCCTTTGGTCTCTTTTAATGGGAAAGGTGGGGTAAACTATTTTAAATAAATAAATAAACCCCTTTTTCTTAGCATAGTAAATAAAATAAAAAACAGTAGGCCTAATGAATCAATGGGAATTTGGCTCTTTTCTCTGTAGTTTCCATGAATTCAAATGGTTCCACTCTAACTGCAACTTACTTTGCTAAAGTTAGTTGCAGTTACAAGAGGCCCATTTGAACCCATGGAATGTGGAGATGAATTGACTCACCAAGTTCCTGTTGACTCATTTGAGTGGGCCTTCTATAGTGCAAATTGCTATGCTAAACAAAATTGGCCACTGTTTTATTTCTGAGTCCAGGCCATATCTAATCTCTTGACAAAGTAATAATCTTTCACTTTAGGATCAATGAACAAACATCCAATGACTTATCTGACACAAATGATTAGCAGATGCCTCTCTTGAGCTGAACGAAGGTCTTGATAAATCATGATAAAACTCATGAGAACCTGAGCCTGCTCACTGTTCTGTTCCAAACAGATAGAGGGGTATATTTGTCAAATAAATTATTCACTACCACCTCCCCACCAAAAAAGGGTGGGGGAGAAGTTTTTTCAGTAAATAGCCTAGAGGGACTGGAAGAAACAAAGAGAACAGACAAGGCACAAAACCTAATATGAAATATGCTTTGATGTGCAGAATCTCAAGCCAAAAAAGTAAGAAACACAGCAGATCGGAATCAATGTAAAATTAAAATTAATTGAAATCTTAATAAGCAGCAGCCATATGCTCAAATACCAGTGTCATACTCTGTGTTGATAGTATAGGTGTAGGAATCAGGGCAAAGATTCAGGATCTTCAAACTGAGGGCACTGAATGATCAAGACATTTTGGCTGTACCCTGAACTCTGTGATGAATGCAACAAGAACTAGTAGTCTCTTAAACACAGGTCTGGGTATCAAAGTTGGTGTCCCAAACCTTTAGATGTGGGTTTCACTAAGAAATTGTCACTAGGAATTCAAACATTATTCAAATCATCAAGTCTGATCTTGGTTGTTCAGTGTGACATTACTCAGCCCCTGCATAGCTGCACAAAACCTGCATAGTACCACCCTACAGGCGAAATTAAGGTAGCAAAGGGTTGTCCATCTTTCTGTTCTAAAGTGGAAAAATGTGTCTGCTAACACATGCAGTTTAGCCCTCGTATGGACCCTTGATGGCCTGAGGGACACCCACAGCTGTGCTGTGCCTTCACCCTGTTGAGGCTCCCCTGCCCTGCTCCTTCCAGTGCCTCTACCCTGGCCCTCAACTGCTCCCACATGGGCCAATCCTCCTCGTCCAAAGAGGATTCAGGGTGCTCTTTTATGTGTGTGTGTGTGTGTTGGCCCAACATAGGGGCACCTACCCCAGCCATGGGACCCAACTGCTGGTGAATACTCCCACCACCTCTCTCCTTAGGGTCCCCTAAAACTTTCCAGGGGTGTGTGGAAACCCCTTCTCCAAACCTCCTGTGGCTTACCCACAAACCACGTCCCTGCAGCAACCACTGCCTTGCTGCCTCCACCACAGGACTCCATGTCTGCCCCCACTGGGGGATGGTGGGAGGGAGGCCACCCCTCGTCATCACACCAACAACACCCCCCAAATTTAATAAACAAATGAAAGAGCCTCTCAAATCTGCACAACAGCCTCAAAATGGCACCCGAAACCAAAATAAAATGTTGACTGTCAGATCCCCTCTGAGGCAGCGCTCCATTAAATGGCTCTGTGGAATGCTTGCCTCCAAAGAGGTCAATATGGGGGAGGAGTCATGTTATATACAGGCCTGCTCCCCCCTCCAATCAGACGTGGACACATCTCACCTGATCTCACATTTTTTGCCTGGTGGAGGCAAAGTGGCCCCTCCCTTCACCTCTCTGGGCAGGAGGAGCTGAGCCTTATTTTCCTCAGCTACATGTTTTATATTTAATATGGCTGATTCTGTACTACTTGCCAATGCATGTATCTCTGAGGAAATGGCATTGTAGGACTGCTTAATTAGAGGACATATACATTTTCCTACTTTGATTCTTAATCATACTCTATTGATTATCTCCACTGATCATCTGCAACAGTCCCCATCATTCTGAAGACCTCAAAAGAAAGCAATGCCAAACCATTTCCATTTTTTTCACTTTTAGTAAGTAGATTCTTCAGTGCTCTTCAGATGTTCTAAATTTCAGAAAGAGTGGGCAACCCATAGAAATCCAAAATTTATAGATCTCTCTCCCAACGTTGGAAGTGTTCACCTTTCTCCATGCCTCTTATCTCCTCTTTTTGTGGGGCAGGATGCTTTAATGATTGTAGATGCAATCTTTGAGATGTTGGCTGTCTCTGATGTCTTCAATGCTTTATGTCACTTCTGGATTTGAAAAAGTCCCCCTCAGATGATCAGGGACATTTTAAACCAAAAAGAAAAAACATGGGTATGGGTTTGAATTCAGGATCGGCATGAAACGGAAAAACTCATTTGTTTCATTTTGTTTCATTTCTACTAGCGATTCATTTTGTTTCATTTTTAAATGAATTTTTGTAAAATTTTCATAATGAAATGAAGCAAAACCAAAACAATTTTTACTCTATAAAATGGTTCACCTGGGTCCTAGAGGCACCAAATTTGGTGGGTAAGGGAGCCATTTTACAGAGTAACAAAATGTTTCATTTTCAAATGAAAAAAAAAAAAAGAAGAAGTAGAAGATTCCTATCAAAGCCTAGTTAGGTTTTACCTACTGCTGTGTAAGCAAACAATGAATCAGATTGCCTTAGCATCAGTTTTCACAGATCACTGCTTGCTATATTAAGAACAGAACACCAAACAGTGCCTGCTGTTCTGTTTTGCAGAGGCAAAATCATCCATTCAACAATCATAGGCCTCCCCCCCCCCCGCCCAAATCTTCCTGTATTATGGGAATCAGGTTTTTTTGCATATGCAATATATGAATAATATATTATATTAATATATTATTCATAGATTGCACATAAACAAACATATATTATTATTATACATCAGACTGAATGTTGTATTTGTGATGATCTTGCATGCCTGCCTGCCCTCTTCAAACTAAAAAAAAAATACTGTCAGATTGTCAGTGGAGGTCCTAATCCTACTAGTGGCAGCAATTCAGCAAGTGTTGTTGTTGTTGTTGTTGTTGTTGATGATGATGATGATGATGATGATGATGATGATGATGATGATGATGATGATGATGATGATGATGATGATGATGATGATGATGATAACCATTAGAAGGTCGCTCTTCTTCATCATGAGGCTTTCATACGCTTCCCCAATTCAAAAGGAAGTCCTGGGAAGAGTCAGAATCCAAAAGGGCTGTTGATGGGAGCCATCCCTTGTGTTTAAATGTTTCCAGCACCTGATCCAGTCTACACCAGCACAAAGCTACACAAGATTTCACCCATTCACATTTTTGCTCTTCTTGCCAGTCCTCAACACAAGATTAAATTTGACGGCAACACAAGGCTCGTGGCCCACCTATCAGCACTGGCAGGGCTGTGCTTGCCCATTCCAAACTGTGACATGGGCCAGTGTCACACGGTTCTGTGCTATTCCATATACAACATTTTGAAACTGACCAGTGTAAGAACCTATTGTTGGCAAGAGCAACAAAGAGATTTAAAAGCCCTGTGGAAGATATCAGTTGAAGTCCAAGCAGCAGGGGACTGTCAAACTTAATCTTGTGAATAAAAAAGGAAAACCAGAAAGAACAGTGCTAAACTGCTACTCTGGGAAGTTTCCCAGTCACTGGGAAGGTCCCAGGAGGATTCCACACTGGGTTAAAATGTCAGGAATTATTGATAGAGAAAAATGTCAAGGACTTATTTCATTCCTACTCTAATTCATGTTAACAATATACTCTGTTACTTGTTTCAAGGAACTGCTATAGTTTTCTCCTTGCCAGTGACAGCAACAAGAAAATTGTGGGCACTCTGGGGACAATCTTTTAAGCACTGAAATATTTTGTGGAGGTTAGCTGCACATAGCACATAGCATTGCAATTAGAAGTGTTTTTTTCCGGGGGAACCCTCTTTGAAGATGAATAACTCAGCACCCTGAACCCCAAATCTCTCCAAATTTGAAGGACTTAAAGGAGAGAGTCTAAGGAAGCTACCCATCAAATTCAGTGCCTCTGGGACCCAGGGAAGCAGTTTTACAAAGAAACGAATTGGTTCATTTTAAATGAAAAAAGGGTGGTTTGTTTTGTTACTAACGAAACACTGCTTTCCCGGTTCATTTCATTTTGTTTTGTTATGTAACAAACTGATAATTCAGTGTTTCATTTTTCATTTGGTGCCCATCCCTAGCAGAAACTCATCAGAAGGAGAGCCAACCTAGAAATAAGGAGAAATTTCCTGATGGTGGGAGCCATCAAACTGTGGAACACCTTGCCTCCCGAGGTTGTGGGGGGCCCATTACTGGAGGTTTTCAAAAAGAGATTGGATAGCCTTCTATCCAGGATGGTATTAAGTCTTCTGTCTTGGGCCAGGAGTTGGATTAGAAGACCTCCAAGGTCCTTTCCAACCCTATGATGATTCTATGATTCTATGATTTTTATCCATATTTCTGCCCTGACTAAGTTTGGATCTGATGAATGCAATCCTATGTTTCTTTTGTGTTTTTTTTCATTTCTTTTTCTTTGCTTCTTGGAATAGTTTAACAAGACATCATTGTGGAAATGAATAAATGAATAAATGCACTGCCTTCTAAACAAACAACCTGAATCTTTAACACTGACACACATACTGCATTTCTCCAAAAGTCTGCTTTTTAGTTGGCTGCTTATCTTATCTTATAAATTTTCAGTTGATCTTCTAGAAACGTTCAGAATAACCAAGGTAGGATTTTTACCTTTCTCTAAACTTAAAATCTTTAACATTGCCTAAGGTGTATAATTAGGTATATAATTAGGCCTCTACACCACTTAATTCTGTTCAGACAGCCACTTAGCTGCTAAGGTTTTTGTTAATATATTTGCTTGGCATGACATTGCATGAGAGCCAGTAGTTACAAACAATGAATTACTTATAATTAATCCCTTTTTATTTCTTTATTTTTTGAATTAAGTAGAATAAAACTCTGCAATATGTATTTTCTATTTATTTTATTTCTGTGCCACTTATCTCCCCATAGGATATTCGAGATGGCAAGGAGTAAATTAAAAATACAAGATGATCAGGATAAAAACACCATAAAAACTGCTTTCTTTCTTCATGTCAGAAACACTAATTATATTGACAATAAAGATGGGCACAAAATGCGAAAATGGCATTTTGTTTCATTTTTTCCATTTTGTTTTGTTTCATTTGAAATTAATTTTTATGTAAAATTGTTTCATTTTTCATTTTGTTTCATTTTTCATTTTTCATTTTTCATTTTGTTAACTACTTGGGGCCCTGCTGGCTGATCAGTGCTTTATTTTTAAAACAAGCTCTGATCAGCTGGTGCGCAGCGTCCTGCCGGTGAGGAGCATTTTTTCCCCTACAAGCACCAATCAGCTGGTGTGTAGGGGGCCTGCTGGCAATCAGCAGTGCTTTTTTTAAAGGGCCAGTCAGCTGGAGCACGGGGCCTGCATGCCAGCTGATTGGCACTTATTTATATTATTTATTTTGGCAAGAGCTGAGATCAGTACTTGTCAAAACAAATAAAAAAAATTAAAAAATTAAAAATGAAACAGGATGGAAAAAAAATTTCCATTTTGTTTTGTTTCATTTTTAAAAGGCACTTGGTTTTTTGTTTCATTAGGAAACAAAATAAAAAATAAAAAAAATATTGTTTCGTGCCCATCTCTAATTGACAGATAACAGACGCTCCTAAGCAGAATATAAATAAACTATAAAATTATTTATTAAAAAGTATATAAAATAAAAAAGATTTTAAAAATTGATAGTACATATTCTAACATGAGTGAGATGGTTTGTTCTCCACATTCTCACAAGACTTCTATAAAAACTGCTGAAAAGAATTGACAATATGTAACAATATGAAAAAACATAGCTTAAAATCATTTTAAGAAATATGTTTATAACAATTTAAAAGGTTCTGGAAAGGTTTTTGCCTAAATAGGGCAAGAGGAATGGAGCTAGCCTATCTTTTCTGGGCAGAGCAACCCAAACCCTTGAGAAGACCCCTTTTCATGTCCTTCCCATTTGAAAATATTGGGACCAAGAGATGGGTCATATCTTAAAAGTCAAAGAGGCTCTGATGGGCTGAGGCAGTCCTTTACGCAGCCTGGTCGCAAGCTGCCTAAGACTTTATATGTCATAACCAACACTTTGAACTGGGCCCAGAAACAGTATGACAGCCAGCAAAGCTGTTGTAATAAGAGAAGTCCCTGTAGTCAGTGCCAGTTAGCAGAAAGCGGTAGTGTTTGGAACCAGGAGACATCTCTGAACTGTCTTCAGGGATAGCCCCATGCAGAGTGCATTATAGTAATCCAGATGTGAAGTAATAAAGGTGTGTATCACCATAGCCAGGTCACACATATCAAAGCATAGAAAGAACTGGCACATGGGTTTTAACTATGAAAGTGCACTTCTGGCCATAGGCAAAACTTGCATATAGGTTTAGGGTTGATCACAGAGCACACATGACCTGCACGGCCTGATTTTTAAGGGGATTATAAGCACATCCATGTCTTGACTGACCAAGATCAGTTGAATCTTGTCTGGGTTGTCATTTTATTCATCCTGACGACATAATGGTTTACTTGGAATCAGAAATAAAGGAGAGATAGGGTTATGTGTCCTCATCATGCTGAAGGCACTGAAACGACAGACTTCAGACCACCTAGAAGATCCCAGAAGCCAATAGCCAGGATGTCAAAAAGAATTTTCCAATACACTGCCTTCTGAGGTCAGCCCTTCAGGAAGAACTGAAATAATTGTAGAACACTACTTCCCAGGCCCATCCCAGAAAAGCAGCCTAGAACTGGTAGCCTGGATTGGGTGGCCTGGATTGGGTGGCCTTCCATCTCCATTGGAAGCTGATGATAGTTCAAGTAGAACCGACAGGGACACATGCCCCCTATACAGTTTCAGACATAGGTTGTCCACTAAGAAAACCAATGTCATCTCTGTTGTTTAAGAAGGCCTGGATCCATCTAGGATTCCTAGGAGCTGAGAACCTACCAAATGTTCCAGTACTGCAAAACTGAATTATCAAAGCTTCCAATATTCCAGTACTATGCTCCAATGAGAACTGCAACCTCATAAAAAAAACTTCATAACTTTTATTGTGTAACTTTAATTGTTTCCAGTTGCATTCATTGTTGCAAAGGCTCACAAGTAAGGTATTTGATACCACAGTCTTATAGAAGTCTCAATATATTTTTATAAAAGAACTAGAAGCTAACTGTTTAGCTTTTATTTTTTTAAAAAATAGTTACTTCTAGAAATTGCAATGATAATAGTAACTAAATATTGGATGGTTTAAAAAGGCAACTTTAATTGATCAGTTTTAAAAGCAACCTCCCAAATTTTGTTCCAGAAGAGTAAACCTAGGTACCGCATGACCGTGCACAAAATCTGTATGTGGTCCTAGGTGGCTAGGGTAGACAAAAGGGTGTGCCTTACTACAAAATTTCTGGGTGGGGTGGTGGGGGCTCCTGGCTTAATCAGAAGATAGCTCTACTTCATCCTGAGTACCAGATCTAGGCCTCATAAATGCATGACTAATGTGCAGCTAAAAAAGAAAGTGGGTTTATCCTGAGACCTAGAAAATCTCTTTTGGATAATAATTGCTGAAAGAAATGCTAATTTTATATACCTACATGCTGACAGTATCAGAGTATCAGAAACCCAGGAGACAAAGTGCAAAAGTCCACTGACATTGACAGAAATGCTTCTACCCAACTTGAGATGTAATTCTTTTATCTAGCTCTCAGCTAACTAACAGAGACAAGGTGTTGTGGTCACAAATCACAGAAGAAAAGCTGTGGGAAGGCCATTGAGATAGCTTTGTGTGTGTGTGTTCATAAATCTGTCACATATTTTCTGTGGAAAACAACACTTGGTTAAGTAATAAATATCTGGAGTTGAGGAAATTTCAGTGAAACAAAGAAAGAAAGAAAGAAAGAAAGAAAGAAAGAAAGAAAGAAAGAAAGAAAGAAAGAAAGAAAGAAAGAAAGAAAGAAAGAAAGAATCTAAGGCTTCTGCTAAAGGACATATGTTATTTTATTATCTCAGGAGTTTGGAAATCAGTTGTCATGAGCTGCAGCATTACTTAAAAAATTATTTGCAGAGGTGGGGGAGGTTATCAAGGAGAAATTTCATTCTCTTGGAATTTTTCCTCTAGTACAAAGAAATAATCATCCCTGTCATTTCTCATTGGAGGTGGCATGGGAAGATCTCAGACAGTGGTTACCTTGCTTGTATGAGGTGGCCAAAGCAGCTTCTTCTATTCTACATACTTTAAAACACTTTTCCTTTCATTGCTCATAGTAGCAAGGAACCCTGTGTGGTGCTGCCTGCAGAATAAAATGGAAGCAGACTAGATCCAGAGATACCATACCATACCAGTGATACTTTTTGCAAAGGTTGAAAAATCACCACTCTACCCTATTGCTATTGGATGATGTAGTCAGCTGTTCACAGTAGAGATGGGCACGACTAGGGAAAATGACATTTTCGAGTTGTCGTGTGTCGGAGGCAGCCCGTTTCGGCTCGTTTCCATTTTTCGCAAAAATTCGCAAAAATTAGTCAGTTCATTTTTTCGTTTTTTCATTTTCGTTAGTACTGGTTTTTTTGGGGGGTAGCGGGCTCCTGGAGGCACCTCTGTGGGGTGGGTGCCTCCTCTGGCCCACTATAAAGGGAAAGCGGGCTCCTGGAGGCACCCGTGGGTGCCTCCTATCCTCACCCACTAGGAAGGGACAGCAGCAGGCTCCAAGAGACCCCTCAACATGGGGGTCTCCCCTCCTCACCTGCTGCTGCAAAATGGCATGCATAACCATATATATGGATATGCATACCAGTTGCAGACAGTGAGACCAGTCCACTGGTACGACCCTCCGTCAAGGAGAACTGTGAAGACTGGGTCGCACCTGCCATGTCCCACAAAGAAGGGAATCGTACTTGCGTGTAGTGCAATGCAAGTAGATCTGGCTTAGGGTTAAGGTGGGTGAGTGCAAGGGCTAGGGTTAGGCTAGTGACGGGTAAGGTTACGGTGGGCTAGTGGGTTGCACCTCTGGGTGCCTCTCTGACCCACTAAGAAGACAGTCTGTGACGTATGGGTAAGGAGTCAAGGGTAAGGGTTAGGGGGCTAGAGGTCTAGGGCAGGTTTTAGGGGGCTTTTTGGCACATCCCAGAAGTCTCCATGGCCAAGTGGCCATGCGATTGGTGGGATGGCTCCAAAAATTTGCATGGTTGTCCACTCCCACATGGCTGGCCAGGCCACTGGGCCAGCCCATCATTGCGCACTGCGCAGGTGTAAATAAAATCAAATAAAATAAAATCAATGGAGGACAGAGGAGGAGAGGAGAGACATTTTGTTGCAAGAAAAAACCCACTGCTACTGTGAAAAATCTGGCAGTTTATAAATTTCTGCATGTTTCTGTTGTGCTTGTGTGTTTTTGGACCACGATTTCAAAAACAATATTGCGTTCGCCACCCCATTTTGGATCCCCCGCCCGCACCGCATGGCATGGCGATTGGCGAGTCCGGCTGCCCAGGATGGGGGGGAGGCGGGACCCCCCTCCAGAAACCACCCCTCCGGTAGGTGCCCTGAGGCACGGCAGGCATATTTCCGCCTGCTTTTTTGCCGGGAACCGGGTTTTTTAACTTTTAAAAACTTTTTTTCTGTGCTGTGTGGCATTGCGCGATCGCGCGATGCAAGTAATGAGCACAACAAATCAGACCAAAATTGTTCGTTCTTCGGTTCGAGCTCGAAGTCTGGCGGAGTAATTCCCGTTACCGTTTCCGTAGAGTAACGGAACCGAGTAATGGAAACGGAAACGGGAATACCGCTAAGTCGTGCCCATCTCTAGTTCACAGACTTCTTTTCTGCTCTGTCTAAGCACCAGCAACATTCCTTCCCACTCAAAATGAGTGAAGCAAATGTTACCTTGGGTGAGATGAACAGAAAGAAGCACCAGCTCCAATTTACATGAAACACTATTTCTTCTCTATTGAGCATGTGTTTGACTTCATATTGAGTTTTGTGTCCATTTTTGAACACCAACCGTTAAGAAGAATGCAGAGACGAATGGTCTCACATTTACATCACATGCTGAACCACTGAATGTGGGGGAGGAGTCCTCATCTTTCTCCCATTGCTCTCTGATAACATCTAACACTCCCCTTGGGTTACACCCATATAATAATTCAAACAGTGATGCCTGAGGTACCTCATGTATATGTCGATGCCTGAGGTACCTCATGTATATCAAACATCAAAGGGACTAACAAGAGATACCACTGTCCTGGTTTGTCATAAAACAATTTTCTCAGCATAGTCTTCAACTGTTATACAAGCCCGTTTGTTTGGGGATCATAAATAGAGGTTTACATTGGGTGTACCCTAGCATCTCCCACATCTTTCTGAAGGTTACACTCATGAAATTAGTCTCCTGATCTGTGAGGACCTCTCTAGGGAACCATAGTATAGAGAAAACTCCTAACAGTTCCTTGACCAATGAGTTGGCACTAGTGGACTTCAAGGGTATCACCTCTGGGTACCAGAATGCATAATAAATTATTACCAGAGCATGAGTATGTCTGGCTGATGATCTCATTAATGGGCCCACTATATCAATGCCAATTTTGTCAAAGGGCCTATCTACCAAGAGTATTGGGTTAAGTGGTCCATCTGAATATAGTTTCCCTTGCACTTTCTGGCATTCTAGACAAGCTCTATCTCTTTTTTCATCTTAGGCCAGTAGATTCGGGGCTTCATCTGTGCTGGGATGTCATGGGCCAACTGTAAAACCATCTTTTTCAACCCCTGTGGCAATACCAGCACTGTCTTGGTTACATTCATAATGTGCATCAAGGAACCATGTTTAGAGATGGTTTCATTTTTCATTTTTTGTTTCATTACAGAATGAAATGAAAAATGAAGTGCCCTTTTAAAAAATGATGTGAAATGAAATGGAAATTTTCATTTTGTTTCATTTCATTTTCGTTTATTATTTATTTTGACAAGCGCCAATCTTGCCGTTTGTCAAAATAAATAATAAAAATAAATGCCAACCAACTGGCTCTGTGGGCCAGCTGGTCAGTGCGAGGTAAAAAAAGAAATAATAACAAAGCACTGACCTGACCTGCGGGCTGGCTGATTGGTGCTAGGTGGGGGGAAAGCACTGACCAGACCGCGAGCCAGCTGGTCGCTCCGCGGGGGGGGGGGGGAAGCACTGACCTGTGGGGCTGGTCAGCTGTAAAAAACATTTTAAAAAGAAACAAAATGAAGAATGAAACTTTTTTTAAGAAAAAAATCATTTTGTTCCGAAGAAAACAAATTGAATTTAAAATACAAAACAAAAAATGAAACAAAATGCCATTTTGCCATTTTGTGCCCATCTCTAGCCGTGTTGTAATTTGAACCCTTCCACTCCTTCCTTAACTGTCCTCTCTGGATGAGCATGTTGCAACAAAGGTAACAGGGCTGGGTATCCTTGTTGCCAGACTCTAATCTGACCTGTGGATACCTAGACAGCATGTCCTCCATCTCCCCAAAGGCTTCTAAGGTTGGTGCTCTCTTTTTGTGTTCTTGTATTAGCATCTCAATCCCCTTCTGGTCTCTCCCCAATAATATCTCACATACCAGCCCTGGTACTACTACTATCTGCAAAAGGCATTTTTTGTTTCCAATCTCTGCTTCAGGCTCAATGGCAGTGCTAGGTTTTAAATCCCGGTAGATGCATCTCACCATTATCTCTTCTACCTCAGGTGCTTCAACAGGCTCCCTAATCAAAACATTGTAACCCCCGCCACTTTAGCTAACACCATCCAGCCTGGATGTTCAGTCCCACCCACCTTATAATAAGCCATATATGCCAACTCACACACATGTTCCTCCACTGGGCATTACCAGCGTATGTGTCCCTCTTGACAGCAGGAAAAACAGGTGATGTCCTTCCCTTTCCTGGTACTGCTGGCTGATGGTGGGGTCCGTGAGCTAGGTCCCCAAGTCTCAACCTGCCATCTGGATTTTCCTTCTCTGCTCCCAGATTTCTCTGCCTACTTGGGTTTCATCTTGTTGGATCCAGTTGCATTTTTCCCAGTAGCTTCTTCATTGTCAGACTGGTATTATTTTTGTAGTGCCTGCTCCCTGTACGAATTCCAAGCCTGCAATTTCCTCCGTAGCATTGTATGGCTCTAGCAGTGTAACAGCTTCTTCCAACATGCTAGGTCAATTACTCATCACCCAGTTCAGTTGTGCCTGTGCCAACGTAACTATCAGCTGCTCAGTGACCATCAGCTCCACCAACTGGTGGGTGGACCTCACTGCAGATTTCAGCAAACGTAAAGCATTAGCCTTCATGAGCTGAGCCACTGCCCTGGGATTAGATTCACAATTCTCTAAACTTTTGGTGATATGCCTCTTTCAATAAATCAAGCATGTTCAAAATGGCTGCCTTCACTTTATCATAGTCCAGAGCCTCCACAGCCTCCATTGCGTCAACCACCTCTTGCACCACTCCCACTAAGCATGGTGTTATAATTAACACCCACTGCTCCTTAATCCATTGTGCCACCATTGCAATCCTCTCAAAGGTATTGATGAAGGTCTTAAGATAATAATTTGACCCTATTTTCTGTAGCTGTATAGGAGGGGGGGGTTAAATCCACATGCCCCTCGGCTTGCATTTTAGGTAGTTTGCCACTCTCTGCCACCTGTATTTTTCCCAATACACTTTCAATCAGAGCCAGGTGTTGTTCAGACATTTGCTTCAAAAAAGTCTCCTGTCTCTCTGTCACCCATCAAATCCATTTCATGTTCTCTGGAGGAGGGGGAACTGCCCCACATTGAGCGCCATTGTGTGGGTTGTCCCGATCCCCTCCCTCCCTCTTCAGTCCTTGCGGAGGTGAAACACAGTCACTGGGCTTCATTTCTGCTTTTATATTTTTATTAAAATAACTTTCAAACATCTGAACCTCTTTGTTAAGTGATTGCTCTACATCAGCCGATAGCTGAGGCCTTAACCATATGTCCATTTCAACTTCAAACCTTTGTTCTAAGTCTCTTTCACCTGGTGCAACAGGTGTTAAACTCAAAGTTTCTGTGAGAGCATTCTCTATAGGACCCGCCATGTATTGCCTGCCTAGCACAGCTTGGGGTGTGGCTCCCAGTGTTGTGGTGTTGATCCCATCGAGGTGGTGCGAGAGGTGACCTCCGTGTCAGAGAAGTCCCAGGGGAACTGAGACATTTTTGCCTTTCATATTGCTGATGCTCCCTTTCCAAGAAGGCACACTCACTTGTTCTATATCCCCATTCTGCTGTCTTTCAAAGGTGGCTTTCAAACCCTCTTACTTCTCCACTGTCTTTCAGCAGCCTCTCTTGGCAATTTGAACGTTACCCATTCCTCCGTCCACGGATCCTTTTTCACTACCTTGTATGACACCTCCATCTCCTCCTGTTTATTTTCAACTAAGCATGCATCCTCTATATTGCTCACCTCTTCTTCACCTTCTTCCTCTTCCCACTCTTTTCCCCTTCTAACAGTTTCTTTGTCCTCTTCCCACTCTTATCTAACCTCTCTCCTCTGCTAATTATTTCTTTCTTCTCATCAGTCCTTGTTGAGAGGAGGGTGCATATATCTTTGTCGCTTGCTCACAAACAGGTTCAGAGGAGGACAGCAAGGATTATCAGGGTATCAGAAACCAAGCCCTATGAGGAAAGAATTAAAGAACTCGGTATGTTTAACCATGAGGAAAGAAGAGTGAACAGAAAATATGATAAAACTATTCAAATACTTGAAGGTAGTCATAAAACAGGAATGGCAGGATCCGTTCATCCCAGAATGCGGAATGTGTAAGAATGTTACAGAAAAAAGGATTTCAGTTGAATGTCAAAAAATACCTCCTAACTGTTAGCACAGTATGACAATGGGACAAATTACCTCAGGGGGAGATTCTCTGAAATTGAAGGCATTCAAGAGAAACTTAAACACCATCCATCAGTTTTTCTTTAACTTGAATTTTTCTGCACTTAGAAGAAGCAAAGTGTTCTTCTTATATATCATCCCATAGCACTCAAAGCCCCGGTAGCAGGCTCAAGGTTCACTCAGCCTTCCATCCTTCTGAAGTCGGTAAAATGAGTACCCAGCTTGCTGGGGGGGGCAATGTGTAGCCTGCACTCTGTAATTAAAATTGTAAACCGCCCAGAGACTACTTGTAGTAGTATGGGGTGGTATATAAGCAGAACACTTTGCTTTGCTTTGCTTTACAATTCAGTTATGCAGGCTACACACACACACACACACACACACACACACACACACACACATTTTACCAATCTCAGAAGGATGGAAGCCTGAGTGAACCTTGAGCCAGCTACCTGGAATTCTAGGATGTGAGCACAGTTTTAGCTGCAGTACAGCAATTTAACCGCTGCACCACAAGGCCCCTGAGTAGAGGGATGGATCCACCTTCCCACTCCATTATTCTATGATTATTTGATTTACAGCCTGATGATATACAGTAGCTTATCCTTTCATTTCATTTTTCTACATATAGAGGTTTATGTCTTCTCCACCACTAACCCTCAAATCATCCAAGGACCATACTGCTTAAGCAGGTTTGGATTTGTCCAATTATTTATAAAAACAATTGCCTAACCCCACAACATCTTCTCAAGCTATGCTCAATTGTTTACACCCTTGGTTTCCCCCCAATAATCCTCAAGGACAATAAAGGGAATGTGTTTTGAGGCCACTATTTTCAAAATACAATTAATACAGGGTTGGGGTGCACATGGTTTTGCTGCTGTTGTTTTATATGCCAACACACACTGCTAAACCAACACATGGTGCGAGAGCACTCACTGGGCAATTTACCAAATAACTGCCGAAACAACATCCTGACCTCCAGTGAGCTGAGTATTCATTTTATCAGCCTTGGAAGGATGGAAGGCTGAATCAACTTTGAGTCACCTACCTGATCCGCATCTGTATCAAACTCTGGTGAACAAAGGCTTGACTGCAGTAAGGTTCTTTGTTTTTGTAAATGTCCAGGATGTGACTAAAAATATATAAAAGTAGTAGTTCCCTGCTGCAGGCTAGATTTTACAGAAACTTACAATGTTTGTAGCCTAGGTAGCATTTAAACTTTCAAACTAATTAAGTACAATTAGTGAATGAAATGCATTGAATGAAATACTTTTCTTACACAATAAGATGGTTAATTTTAAATTGAGTTTTAAATTGGAAGGTGACTCCTACTGACTGTCAATCAAATAACTGTTTATCTGAAGACGTTTTTTAGGGGGTAGGAAAGGGATTTCGCTACTTGCTTTAAGACACATCGAAAGAATGAACAAAGCTTCTGCAGAATAATAGTAGTAAAATGACATCTTTCCTGCCCAGAAAATGTCAAAGTGAGTGACAATAATAATAATAATAATCAGCTGCATTAAAATGCCTGGGTTTGATCTAAATGGCACCAGAGAGGTAAGCTATTTTTATTGACCATAACAGTATTTTGTTACTTAATTAGGCTTAGTCTCAGGGAAATTCATTTCTAATCAGTTTTCTATTATATAAGCTGTATGCAAAAGGAAGCAAACAATAGCAGAGGGTCAATTGTCCTCATTCTTTTGTTTGTTTCATAAACAAAAATACTTGTATAGATATATTTTTTTAAAAAATAAGTTCCCTAATAATTAATAACTGATTATGAATAGTATGCTCTCTACTGTGGTTGGTTGAAACTGTTTATTCTTAGTGAAAATCAGAAGTCTTGAAATTACATGGTGAACAATTACAGCCGAAATTGCTTGGTTATGTGGTTCACACAGGGGTAGTCAACCGATGAGTCTCCAGATGTTGGTGGATTGCAGTCCCTCTCATCATTGGCTATGCTTCTTAGAGTTGATGGTAGCTTCAGTCCAGTAACTTCCACTCACCCATAAGATGATCACTCTTTATATGACTGGGAGGAAAACAATACTCCCCTTTAGTCTCCAAATATGTTAACTCTGTGATTTTTATAAGCCGTGGTAAATTAAAGGTATAGGACCTGCTTCAGGCATCAATGATACATCCCTGTGTTAACAATGGAGCTCAATGTAGAACAGTTAGGACATACTCTGTTGAATGAATAAATATAGGAGCCATCTTTCCATGCCATGCATGAATTTGTCAGTTTTCACTCACTTGTTCAGTAGAGAAATTTGGTGGGAGAAAAATAAACAATTTAAGATATGCAAATGGCACTGCTTTATTGGCAGAATGCATCAATAACTTGAAACTAGAGATGGGCACGACTCAGC
>JAHTLZ010000129.1:93021404-93041535 GCA_023846285.1 Phrynocephalus versicolor
GGAGTAAGGGTTTAGCCAATCCTGGCTGGCACCCTAGTCTCAGTCTCAATGCCCTGCTGCACAAGTCAAGTCTGTACTTAGGAGGAGAACTGTGGCTTCTTCACAGTTGTGTAAATAATAACAGGATTGTATTTATGTAGGCTCAGCTTGCAAGGAAATGGGTGAGATGGAGTCACTACACCACCACCCACCACCCCAAAAAGGGAATAGGAGTAAGGGTTTAGCCAATCCTGGCTGGCACCCTAGTCTCAGTCTCGATGCCCTGCTGCACGAGTCAAGTCTGTACTTAGGAGAACTGTAGCTTCTTCACAGTTGTGTAAATAATAATAGGATTGTATTTATGTAGGCTCAGCTTGCAAGGAAATGGGTGAGATGGACTCACAACAACAACAACACCCACCACCCCAAAAAAGGGAATAGGAGTAAGGGTTTAGCCAGCCCTGGCTGGCACCCTAGTCTCAGTGTCAATGCCCTGCTGCACAAGTCAAGTCTGTACTTAGGAGGAGAACTGCAGCTTCTTCACAGTTGTGTAAATAATAACAGGATTGTATTTATGTAGGCTCAGCTTGCAAGGAAATGGGTGAGATGGACTCACAACAACACCACCACAAACAACAACACAACCAACAAGGAAATAGGAGCAAGGTGTTTGCCAATCCTGGCAAACAAGTTTCTCAATGCATAGCACAGGGCAAGTGTAACAAAGAGAAATGTAACTTCTTCAAAAATGTAATTGTTTATGTAGCCTGTTGGCAAAAGTAAATGAGTGAGGTTGACTCACAAACAGCACAAAAACCAAGCTAGTAGAAGGAAAGGGTTTGCAAATCCTGGCAAACAAGTTTCACAAGGCAAGTGTATTATTGCACAGGTAACTTCTTCAAAGATGTAATTGAAGGAAAAGGTCTATAAAGTGGCTGGGTGCCTGCCCTTCAACAAATGTTTGTTTCAGTGCCTTAATCCAAAAAAATGAATGAGGTGTTGGACAAGAGAAAGAATATATATCTATAAATAAGTAAAATGAAATTGTAAAATGTTCTATAGAAGGTGCCCTAGCCTTGTTGCCAAATGCCAATGCCAATGCCAAGTCAACACAAATGTGCTTGTGATGTGAGAGATCTTTGAGTGCACTGGTTGGCTTGGCAAGGGAGACTCTGCCTAAAATAATTTAATCCACAGCCTCCAACCCCCCCTTCTAAGCACTAGTACTGCCACTTGCTGAACTGTAGGTAGAATAGAAAATGAATGGTATTGGTAATAAAACTATAAGCTGCTAGGGTAGGATAGGGTTGCTGGATTCCCTTCCAAAACCCCAATCGCAACAGCAGCAAAAAAGCTGTAGGTAGGCGCAGGGTAAAAGGACCTTTGCCAAGTAAATGAACTCGGTGGGAAGAAATTGGGTTTGGGATAGAAAAGAAATGGTATGGTAGTGTAGTGTAAAATAAAAATAATATATTTCCAATCCGCACTCCCCTCCCCTCCCGCTCAAATCTTCCCTCCCCCTTGAAGCAAACAGCAAAGCAAATAAAAAACGGAACTCTTCCGAAAACAAAAAAGAATAAACGCTGAGTTGCTATTCCCCACAGCCAGGAATAAAAGAAATTCGAATCGTATGTTTGCGACGACGAGAATTAAATTCAATTCCCTCCCTCACTCCCTGAGTCCCTGCCTAGCGCGACCGCGAAATCGAAACTAGTAGACTCGAGCGAGCGCAGCAATCCAGCCCTGACTAAACCACCCTCCAAGATCCAAGCCCAGACTGCGACGGAATGGAAGGTGCCTCGCCTTTTTATGCCCTCTGGCACATCCAGAAGTGTCAGTCAAAACCTGGCCATGCGATTGGTGGAATGGCTCCGAAAATTTGCATGGTCCCGTCCCATGGCCAGCCCACTGTTGCGCACGTGTAAAAAAAATAAATAAAATAAAATAAAATAAAATCAACGGAGACGTATTTTGGCAAGACAAACCCACTGCTGCTACAGTAAAAATTCAAGTGTTTAAAATAGCTATTTTTCTCATGTTTCTGTGGTGCTTTGTTGGGTATTTCGGCCACGGTTTCAAAGAAAAATTTGCGGTCGCCATTTTGGATCCCCCCGCCCGCACACCGAATGGCAATGCCCCCCCGCCTGGTACCAGCGCAGCGCAGCAGTAGCACTAGCCCAAGGAAAGGGGGGCGGGGAACCCCCCACCCAAAAAAACCCCTTCTGGCCTGGTGGTAGGTGCCCTCAGACAGTTTTCGCCTGCTTTTAGGGCCGGGAATCGGGTTTTTTTAAAACTTTTAAAACTTTTTTTCTGTGCCGCTTGGCATCGCGCGATCGCCGCGATGCAAGTAACGACCACGAAAAATCAGACCAAATTGTTCGTTCGTCGGTTCGAGCTCGAAGTCTGGCGGAGTAATTCCCGTTACCGTTTCCGTTCCGTAACGGAAACGAGTAACGGAAACGGAAACGGGAATACCGCTAAGTCGTGCCCATCTCTAAAGGGCAGCAATTGAGGAAACTAAGAAAGTAATCATCCAGTATAAGGGCGTGTCAGTGGAAACAAAGACCAGCAACATCCACACTCTTGTATTTCTGATCACCATGTATGGGTGCGAAAGATGGACAGGTAAAAAATCTGGCAGGGAAAAACTGATTTGCCTGAAATGTGGTGCTGGAGGAGAGCTTTGTGGATGCCCTGGGCAGCCAGAAAGACAAACAAGTGAGTCCTAGATCAAATCAAGAGAGGAACTATCTTTAGAGACAATCACATTGAAGCTGCAGCCACCCTGCTTAGGGGACATTACAAGAAGGCACAATTATCAGGAAAATACAACAATGCTGGGAAAGGTGGAAGGCAGGAAGAAAAGAGCAAGACCAAAGATGAGCAGGGCTGATGTCCAAAAGAAAGCCACAGGCTTGAGACCGCAGGAGCTGAGCAGGGATATTGCTCATTTACAGGGTTGTCATAAATCAAAAATTACATGACACCGCATAACAACACACTCAGTAGTGACTCTTTATACCCCTTAGATATCTTTTGATGGCACTGCCATGTCATGTTATTCTTGCAAAATGGAACTCTGGAATTGCACTTGAGAACGTCAGCGTTTATGGATAAATCCTTATATTCCTGAAGGTTCCTCCAGGCTTACTTTCATCTCCTTTTCCACTGTGTTCCCTGTGGTGTTAGATGTTATTTTTACATGATAATAAAGAGTATGTTTATATTAATTATCAGCTCAAAAATAACTCCTAGCACCATGAGGTGACTTGCATGTGAACCCAACAGCACTTAACACTTTCCCAAAACATGCATACCAGAAAAGTAGAGCAGAATAGCAACTGCTGATAAAAATAAAAGAGCCTTTGAAGAAACATTGTTTGGGCATAAATTGGGATGAAAATGTTCTAACAGTGAGCTGAGAAAAGTGTTAAAGGAGGGCAAATATATAAAGCAAAGTGTTCTGCTTATATACTGCCCCATACCACTTCAAGTAGTTTCTGGGCGGTTTACAGTTTACTTACATTACGCCCACCCCCAGCAAGCTGGATACTCATTTTACCAACCTTGGAAGGATGGAAGGCTAAGTCAACCATGAGCCAGCTACCTGGGATTGAATTCCAGGTAGTGAGCACAGTTTTACCTGCAGTTCAGGCATTTAACCACTGTGCCATGGGGCTCCTTATACACTATTTTGTAAACTGGATGGTGCATTTTGTAAGTTGACAGTGCAGCAGCAATCCAGTTTTTATGTGATGCTCCTGGCTACTGAAATAAATATTTCTATATCATATGGGATGAGACTTTCATTTGATGCCCCCATTTTAAAAAATGAAAACTCTTTTACTCCTATAGACTGGCCTCAACATGTAACATGTTCATCATGAATATGAGAGAAAGCAAAGCTGGCAGAGCTACCACTTCAAAACTGTTTGAGCATTTACATTTACAGACAAACATCTGAAGGTATGCATGTCACTTTGATGCTGATGGAAACCCCAATAAGGTGTTTGAGGTATGGGAGATATTTAGGATGCAGGGATATTGGGAAATCTTTGAGTTTGAGTCTCAAGTCCAAGTCCTTAGTACCTAGTCCGAAACTGAGTCTTTGGTACCAAGTTATAAGCCTGAGTCTCTATTTAAAAATAAGCATTTTTCCCTAGAAAAAAAGGGAGGGGTGGGTGGTTTCTGAGTTATCAGCTGAACCCAAGTCATGGGGGGGGGAGGAAATCCAAGTGAAGACTGGGTTGAGTCACTAGTGCAATTTAAGTCTGACTTGATAACGGATCCTGCAAGCTGAGTCTCCATCCCTATTAAGGAGTGGTTTTGTCATTGCTGTTCCTTTAATGATTAAGCAGGGAATTGAACCAAGGTTTCCTGAATCCTAGTCTGCTCACTAGAATATGTGGGTTCAAATTTTAAGGCTACCACCTTTCTCCCCACCTCCACCCGCAATTTTTAGAATGTAGAGTATATCACAGAAGTGAGTGCACCACTCACATTTAAGAACATAAGAACATAAGAACAGCCTTGCTGGAACAGGCCACAGCACATCCAGTCCAGCTTTCTGTCTCACAGAGAGGCTCAGCATTTGTTTCAGGGTATTCCCAAGCAGATATTTTCACCTGCATATGCTTCCCTGGAAATGATATTGAGACATATCCTGCCTATCCCTCCAACCCAGAGGTTGATAGCCATTGATACCCTTGTTTTCCATTAATTTGTCCACCCCTTTCTTAAACTTCTTCCAACCCGGAGGTTGATAGCCATTGAAACCCTTGTTTTCCATGAATTTGTCCACCCCTTTCTTAAAGTTCTTCTGGCAGGGAGTTCCACAGACTAGTGATCTTCTGGGTGAAAAAGTACTTTCTCTTATTTGTTTTAGATCTAGCACCCAATAGTTTCATGGTGTGCCCCCAAGTTCTAGTGTTATGTGATAGGGAAAACAGTTTTCCTTGCCTTTGTCCACACCATGTATGATTTTATAAACTTCAATCAGGTCACCTCTTATGTGCCGTCGTTCAAGAGTGAAGAGACCCAGCCATTGCAGCCTTAGATGGTAAGGAAGGTGTTCCAGTCCCCTAATCATTCTGATTGCCCTCCTCTGCACTTTTTCCATTTCCATAATATCCTTCTGGAGGTATGGTGATCAGAACTGTACAAAATACTCCAGATGGGTATCTATAAAGTGGAAAAATGACACTTGCTGACATTTTCTATATCCTTCTATACACTTCCTAATGATCCCTAGCATTCAGATACCCTTCCTAATGATGATAAATATTCATAAATATTTTAGTATATATTTTGATGTAACAACACTGAAGAAATGACACTTGGCTACAATGTTAAGCAGTGAGTGCAGTGGTACCTTGTATAAAGGAATTAATTCATTCCAAATGATATTGCCGAGCCAGGTTGAAAGAAAGAGGCGACACACATTCCGCTTGGGTTAAATAAGGGCCACAACTTTATTAACTACAGTAACGAATTTTAAATTCCTTATCAATGAGCAATAACTTTAGGAGGGCCTGAGCCGTAGCACATCATCAAAATGGTAACAACAAATTGATTAGGTCCCGCTACTCCACCAATTTCCTGCGGCCCGTTGAACTGCCGCAGTGAGGATGCCAATGAGATCTTTTGGCATCAACGCTTGATTAAAGGTTGGCAGCCCTCCTAGGGTTTTGGGTTATTATTATTATTTGCTCCCTAACTAAATCCTATTGGGTTATTAATGGAAGGCTGCCGAAGACGTGAAGATGTAATTAGATTCGGGACCTAAATGGTTAACTTTGATGCGCTACCCGCCAGTCGTGACCGGGGTTATTACCTAGAACACCCACCGCCAATATGTGAATGGTGGGATGGGCGAAAAAACACCACCGCTCAAGGCCAATCGGAGAAGTGGTCAAAAATTCCCATCCGGCCCCGAAGCGACCAGCAAAGCATCACCAGCACATCATAAACAGTGGCGGGAGGGCGGGGAAACCGGCAATTGCGGAGGCAGGCTGAGGGGAGCGCGCCAAGGACTTATAAAGGGGCGCGCTCCCCTCTCGTAGGCTACGCTAATAGCGGAGCCAATAGCCGCCTCCCTCAACCAGCCGGCAAAGTTGCCCCTGCCCGGCACGAGGCCAGGCAGAGCAGCCATTCTGTTAAGCAAATTTTCCTTTGTTCAAATTTCCCTACATTGAAAATTGATTAATCCCTAATTGCGATTGTTTTTCTGTTGTACGGATTCACCCCATAGGTGATTCTGTTAAGCGATGTTTTCCTATCTCCAGAATTTTTTTTCACTACCACTTCACAGCTCAACTTTTTGGGTTGATCATGGCGAGGTCTGTTCTGACTGGAACCTGACCTGATAAACTGCTGTATAGTCTTGGCCACCATGCTGCAGTTCAGTTTCAGGGTCTTGGCAATCTGCTTATAGCTTAGGCCATCTTATGTAGAGCAACAATTCGTGTGTTTTTCCCAAGATCCTCAGATGGTTCATTAGTAGAGATGGGCACGACTTAGCGGAATTTTTGTTTCCGTTTTCGTTTTTCGTTTCCGTTATGTAACGAAATGAAAAACAAAAAACGGCTCAAAACTGGAACGAAAACGGAAATGAAACGACTAATTTCGAGCCATTTTTTGTTTTTCGTTACTGGAAAAGCACTTAATGGAGCTAAATGGGAAGAAATGAAAAATTTTTCGTTTTCTTTTTCGTTTGTCGTTTTCGTTACGCAATGAAACGAAAACGAAAAATTTTGAAAATTAGCTCACAAAAACGGAAACGAGCCGAAACGGACCCCTAGACGAAAACGAAAACGAAAACGAACAATTTTTCTGAGTCGTGCCCATCTCTATTCATTAGCATGAGGTACCATGTGGAACTTCCAGTGACCTGTATGAGAGAGTGAGAGTGAAAACACCCAATATGAGAATGAGAGCAAACACACCTCCCCCTTCTCACCTGTGACCTTGTGACACTAATGGGTCTCCTGACACCAGGGAGGGGAAATGTCTACTTAGGCCCAATGCTGTGTGTTGTGTTACTTTTAGGGGACAGCACATTTACATTGTTATACAAGCTGTATACTCACTGCTTTACATTGTAGCCACATTTCTTCAGTGTTGTCACATCAAAAGATATGCTAAAATATTTACGATATGTGACGGGTGTACTCACTTCTGGCCACTCAGGACCAGACGTAGTTCTGGGATGGGGCTAATTTACTTCTCCGCCTGGACTTGCAATGCCAAGGATTTCCTGGGGATCAGCTAGAGCCTGGACTTTTTGCAAGAAAAAGACAGGCTGGTTTGTTCCCTCCTGGGGCATTCTAAAGCCCGGGCATTTGGGCATTCTGTACCACAGAACGACAACATGTTTTACTACACTGAAGCTGAGCATCTCTTCAGAAGACAGTGAAATTAGATCCTCCCCCTGCTGATTTCTCTCCTAGAATTATTACTTTAAAATGATGTATATTCAATTAAGAGTGATGATAGAAAATTTGCTGGCAATTTTCCTCTGATACTGTGTGTTTTCTCCTTCCTCCTCTATGACCTTTTCAGTAAATTGCCATACCACTTGAGCAAACAATGAAAATCATTTAAAACTATTATCTGCACAAAACCTCTTATTTGTGTTCCCTTTTTACAATACTCTGGCACTTAGCATTGCAATTATGCAGATAGGTCTGGCAGTCATAATTCGGAGACAAAAGACAAGCAGAGAACAACCCGACCACACCTGGTAGTCATCAAAGCCAGGGTTCCAAAATTGTTCCTAATGTGTGATAAGCAGCATCTGAGTCTGTATGGACGGGTGCGGACAAATATGTCACAAAATCTAATGTTAATGACTGCTGACTCCTGTAATTATTTTTAGCAAATATTTGAAGGTAGTTAGCAAGTCATCTGCCCGATTTGTTCTTGGCCACTGGATTCTCCAAATAATGTTCAGGCGGTGAGCTTTTTGCAGCTCCTAGGGGTCAAAACTATAGATTCCGTGTGCTCTGGGTCCCCTTTTCAAATATCCACCTACAGATTAAAAAGTAAAGCTGGGATGTATAAAAATACTTTTAATCCCCCCCCCAATGTTCCTTATACTTAAAAAGAAAATAGGGGACATCTTGCCATGTCTTCAGGTATTTCAGATTTTAATGAAACCGAAGCATGGTCCAACAGAAGGTATAAGGAGGGCTGATCAGGTTTTTTTTTTTAAATCTCCATTTTTATAAGTATATTTGGAGAAAAAGGTTGTGGGGCGGTGTGTGGATTTCCAGCATGACTAGACTTCCAAGCCTCTAGTTTTCTAAAGGTTGTCATAAGTTAATTGACATAAGATGCAGGAGACACCATGGGAAATTGAACCCCCAATCTTTGGCTATGTCTCTAAAGTATTATTTTTTAAAAAATTAGCCTTGGCTCAGTGCTTGTTCTGATAAATCATATTCATTTTTATTTTAATTTTGTTAATATTAAAATACCATTAAACTTTTAAAGAGAGTTAAAATATATTTTTAGAAAAGTTAAAGTCACATCTAGAGGAAAAGTCAAAGAAAACAAGAACCAGCAGCAAACTGTCTCAGATATAGATCCATGCACTCTTTTTACCCCTAGTAAGAACATACTGGATTTCTGCCTGACAAATTTTTATCATGGCATTATCAAGTAAAGTCTGCTTTGCAACATTAAGTGAAAACAAACTTCAAGCTGGTGCCTCAGCAGTCTTCTTAATCTTTAAAAATGCTGCAAGACTCAGTTCATAATGGTAATACAAGGCAAGACAAGTTCATTTGCTAATATGTTACAAGAGTTACCACTTGGGATGCTCCTCCAGGGAGAGATTTGTTCTTTGGCAGGGCCATGCAAGTCATCCTTCTCTTGAAGTCAGAGATGTCAAATGTCAACATCTAGAAATGCCCTGGGTGCCATGTCTTCTGCCTCCTCAGGCATGGAAAGAACTGGTAACACCACCCTTGTTCCCTTCCCCGCTATATGCCAGCCCAGCCTCACAATGCTCACCAGGAAGGAGAAGGACCACAATGGCACATTTCCACCTTAACATTGCCACGTGGCTGCTCTTCAGATGGCTACAAAAAGCAATTCCTATGACCAATGCCTTGTGGGAAATGTTGGCCAAACTATCAGCTGTGCAGAAGCATCTTGGCTATAATGGTAAAGAGAAGCAGTAGGGAAGATGAAGCTGGTGGTGGTGAAGGAAGCAGCCATCTCAACCAAAGCACTCTGCTGCCTATAGTAACTATAGTGGTCCCCCATCCTTTCACGGTTCATTTACTGTGATCCTGGTATATCATGGGACCACAGTATATGAACAGCAAGGCCCCCTGGGGCAAGCTGCTTGGTCTTGTTTGAGGTCCCCTGCACTTACCTGAGGCTTGGTGCTGTCCTAAATGGGTCTCTCGGGCTTGTTGGTGGCCCCAGAAGTGATTTCCTGTGAACCGGAAGTGACTTCTGAAAAACTGGAAGTGACTTCCGGATCACTGAAAACCACTTCTAGGGTAAAGTGGATAGAGGGATGCTCTTCTCCCTCTCACAAAATACCAGAACTAGGGGACATACAATCAAACTGAGGGCTGGGAGAGTAAGAATAGACAAAAGAAAATATTTTTTTTCATCCAGCGCATGATAGTATGTGGAACTCCCTGCCACAGGATGTGGTGATGGCATCTGGCCTGTATTCCTTCAAAAGGGGACTGGACAGATTCCTGGATGAAAAGTCCATCACAGGTTACAAACCATGAGGGAGATCTGTAATATCCAGGCTTAAAACCGGGGTACTTCAAGGGCCAGATGCAGGGGAGTGGTTTCAGGAAACAGATATATAGTCTCATGTACTCCCAAACACATCTGGTGGGGCCACTGTGAGGTACAGGAAGCTGGACTAGATGGGCCGTTGGCCTGATTCAGCATGGCTCTTCTTATGTTCTTATGTTTATATTTTTATGTTCAAGTTCTGTGCATTACCAGAAAAGAAGGCATGCATCATCAACAAAATGAGCAAGGGCAGCTCCGGATGTAACAGATTTCAGGGGCAGGGCATTTTTGCCCACTCACTCTGGACTTTTGGCGTGAAGGCTTCATGCTCATCCGGGGACTCCTGCCCGGGGCTGGGAGTCCATATAAGGTGGCTCCCACCCTGCCTTAGCCTCTTTGCGATGAGACCTTCAGTCCCACCCTCCTGCCCTAAGAAAAAGGAGAATGAGATTAGCTGGTCACTACAGGGCCAGATGGGAATTTTTACTCTGATTGGTCTTGAGTAGCCACACGTTTTTCCCAATCCCATTCTCTTTTTCATGTGGGATGGGTACCTTTAAACTTTTCTGGTCACAACCTGAGTGGGCAGGTATTGCAAGAGGTAATGGTATTCAGGTAGGCCCAAGTAAGCTGTTCTTAAGGTGCTAGGCACTGGCAGCCCTCAAATTAGGTTCAGAATAATTGGTATGTTGAGGAGTTAAATAAAGGTAGCAAGTTAATTTTAGGCTGAATCGAGGGCTGTGGTGGGCTAGCAGATTCTCCCAAGCTGACACAGTGTTGAACAGGTGGGCAGCATTTTTCCAGGGGTGAATCTACCTGAACACATTACGGGCCGATAGGGGATTGTTCTGCCCATTACCTATTTGTACTACATTCCCAGATCCCCTTAACAAGTGACAGGCATGTTAGTTTATATATAAGTAAATATGTTATCAATAAAGTTGTGCCCCAATTTATCCTGAAATTAACATTGTCTCACCTCTTTATTTCCAGGGCTTGGAGGTGTGTGCAAAGAAGTACATTTGCTTGACTCTCATCTGAGTGGGAAAGGCTGTATCCAGCTGATTTATGTGCCAGCTGAGAAGGCCCTGTGGTGGCTTAAAGCGTCTAGGTGACATCAAGGTTTCTGATCACCTTCGTTATTGTTCTCTATTCCTAAATCATACTTGGAGAGGTTTTCAAGTAGAGGACTGTGTTCCCTAAAAGAGGACACAAATCCACCATGTGGGCACTTATCCAAGGCTCCACTAAAGGTGGACACAGAATGTGCCATAAAATATGAACCTATGTGGATCCGAACAAGAAACATTGTTGAAGCCATTCATAAGCTCAACAGAGGTCTGTCCCTGCTGCCACATATGGTGGATTTTTGCACAACAGCCATCTTATTGAGGTGGGAAACACCATGAGCAGGTGATCGGCCGAGTCTACTGTCCACGTGCTACATGCTGTAAATGTTCAATTTCAGATTCCATAACCATCTTCTTTCTAGTTCAGTATGATTAATTCAAACCTGGATTGGACAGCCTGTCAAATGGAGAACTCTCCAGTTCAAGAGCATGGCCCTACCAGCACAGTTGTTCATATTCTGAAAGTAATCTCTCAGAGATTGTTTTCTTCTTCCTTGACAGACCACCACTAATTTATTTTAAGGCAAAGTCGGGCATGAGCAATCAAGAACCTCAACGCTTAAAGCAGGCTCTAATAATTATTGGCCTATACATCCTTGAGTGGGGTTGAAGCCCCCACCGCTGGCTTTATTCAGATGCCTGAGGTTTTTGTGTGTGACATATAATACATGGAGTTCCAATTCATCCAGCCAAAGTTAAGGATTTAACTTTTGGAATGTGACGAACAATTTCAAAGCACATGGAAATCTGGATCTATGATATTTATTTATTTTTTTTATTTATTTATTTATTTTTATATTTATATCCCGCTTATCTCCAACAAGGACTCTAAGCGGATAACAACAAATCATAATACAACAAGAACAAATACAAGAATAGCGAGTTAAAACGAACAGTATAATATCCTCGCAAATCCTAAAATCGTGAAAACCTAAGGCCTCCAAACGCGTCCCAGCACGTCAGAGACGTGAGTCCTAACAAATAAATTGGAGACACCAATGGGCATAATAATAACAATAGTAACAGCGATGGCGGGGAAAAAAATTAAGTTTCGCCAAAGGCCTCTCGAAATAAAAAGGTCTTTAAAGCTTATAGTATGTCACGTGCCTTACTGCCTTGGATTCAGACTGCAGGAACATTATTGACTGCATCTTTTACAGATGGCTTCAACTATTGAGTGATCATATCCCAACATTGGCAGCTGCAATGATGATGGATTTTCCAATCATAATAAAGTTATCAAGCCTGTGGAGCATTACAAATCAAATTAACATGACATCTGTACTCCAAAACGGGCACAAAGGGTTCATTTTGGAGCTATAAATCAGACAGTTGCCTAAACAAAGCTGTGATAATAACCAGGATCTTCTGCTAAAATCACTGAAAGGCTTTAAAGAGAATTTCTACACCCATATGGGAAAGACAGTGCTAATAATTTAATTGTACACCATCCTGATGCCCTCAGTCTGAAATGGTGTCAGCATTTCTGGGAATGTGCTTTATAAAAAATTGCCACCGGTAATAAATAAACAGTTCACAGTTCTGATACCAAACGTAGCTGCAGATATGCCAGGCTTCTTCCTGAGAGAGAGAATTAAAGTGCTATCTCACCACAATAAGTATTCTTGAGTTATGGCTTTGGTTGCTGAGTTAATCTTTGGGGTAATAAACTGCAGAAAATATTTGTGCTGAGACAGTGGTAGAACAGAATGGAGATGTTTTGAAAGGAATAGAACACAAATGCACTGCATCAGAAGCGTATGGTTTGATGGTCATAGAATATAGAACCCTTGCAGAATATAGATTTAACCTGAGATAGTTCAACAGGATGCTACCTGGTGGGTATATGAAGCTGCCTTATTCTCATTGATCTCTCAAGCTCAGGACTGCTCCCGGCAACACATTCTCCATCGGCTACATTGTGGCAGCCTCTTGAGGTTCTTTTTCAGCCACTGATTCTGGGGGCTGACGTTTTTGCTTGCAAAGCAGGTGCTGTAGCAACGAGGACCTATGTGTTGTTGTTATTTTGCTGCAACTTTTACTGCTATGACTACTGCACTCAAATCCAGCATTTCCGTGGCAGCATATAGCATGTGTGGGTGGGTGGGTGCGCGTGCGCATGCACACACACACACACACACACACACACACACACACACACACACACACACACACACACACACACACTGGAAACTCTCTCAGCCCATTTGCAAATTCAATTCCAAGCAGTCTCTCGGGGGCTGTATTTCAGTTGTGAGAGGGATGAGAGTCAAAATGGCATGACTAAATCTATGGGAATATTTTAGTTCAAAAAGCCTTGACTGCAGATAGCAAAGCTTTAGGGGAAGCTTTCCTGCTTCCTAGAACAAAGTAAAATATACAATACCTGGGAAAGGAAAGCCTTCTGGAGAACTTCAGAGGGCCAAACGGGGACCCTAGCAGGGCCTAATTTGCCCCAAAAGCATCAGGTTTGTCACCCCCATTACTTCACATTACCTGCTAATGTTCCATCAAAACATTGACCTGGACATTGTCGTTTTATGTACATTTTTTGAGAGGGAGATACTTCCCCCCCTCGAAATATTAGCATATCTTACCATTAGTTCCCTCACCTTCCCCTTTACCGACAATACTTTTACATCATAAATTCTCTGCGGGATTGGATCTGCAGAACGCTTTGTCTGAAGAGCCTGAAAGCTGGAACAAGACTGATGGCTGCCTGATGTAAAAAGTTGCTTCACTGTCAGGCTTAATCGTTGTGCTCAGAACTTGGAAATAACATGTCGTATTTAACTAGTTGTATGCTGTTTTGTTACCTCTTGCCCTGGAAGGCTCAAAAATCATTGCTTAGCTGGATTTTTCTTGGCAACCCTTTACAGGTGCTTTTCCAGACTACAACTCCCACAATTCTAAATTTGGCTCATGTGTATCCAAGCTCTGATCCTCCAGGTAAAGGCTGTTCATTAAGTACTAATAACTCCATGTCTCTTTAAACCAAACAAATATAGCAGGAACACTTAAAGCTCTCCTGCTTTGATGGAAAGGAATGTTAACATTCGTTTTGCACAGAATGTCAAGTATGTTGACAGAGCTTGGCTAAAGCAAGTGATGGCTTCCTCAACTCTGTATTTCGGTGTGTATTCACTCCTTTCTAACTCATGTGCCTTTTGAAAAATCAAACACATATGACAAGGAAACAGAATACTTTGAATGTCTTCTTTGTATTTCCCACTGGTTTAATCACTCCAACAAAATGTGAATACTTAGTCATTGGGGGCATTGTCTCCATCTTTATGTCAAAATGAGATATATACTGCTACAGGGAGCTGCCTCAGTCCCCACTATTGACTCTGCACAGTGACTATGACAGAGTACCCTGGAAAGAGAATCTGAAAGAAGTCTAGTCTTTCTTCAATTCTACCAAAGCAAATAAATGAATAAAATAAATAAACAAATAAATAAAAGGACACCACAAGCAAATCCTTTCAAAAGTAAAGAGAGAAGGGAAATAGATGTCTATCCCTAGCCAAGAGGCAAAGCATAAAACCATGTTTCATCTCAGAAAACCCAAATGACAAAAAGAATGGCTACATATCTGGAGAATCACCGAAACTGCAAATAAATCTGTTGAAGGAAACAAAGGGAAAGTCTGTGTCATTCCATTTAAGAACATGTTATCAGGTTGCTTCTCTTATTGCCTATTATCTGAAAACATGAGATGGGAGAATCTGTTATCAAATCCTCATATCACTTTGATGAGTTCTGTCTAAATACATTTCCCCCTCAAAGGTATCTGCAGCATGACCTTTGCTGTTAGTCAAATTTCATCATAGTTTTGTGTGGGAGGATCCTGATGAAGAAAGAAGACTTGAGTCCAATTGTCCGACTAGCGGAGAGATCCCGCCCCTTGCCATCTGGCACGTTTTATTACATATCATTTACAGCCCAGAGTATGCACAGCATCAGTGATTGGTTACAAGAGAAAGGTTACATCCCAGAGTATGCACAGCACCAGTGATTGGTCACAAGGGAAAGGTTGGCATATGCTGGTTGGCTGCTGTATAGGGAGTTGCCTCGTGAAAAGAGCATGCCTTGCCCAGTTATTGATTACCATAACCCATGTCCTTGCTGTTTACAGACAGAAGGTGAGTTAATGAGAAGGAGACAAGGAGACAAGAAAGCTGAGGTAAATTAAAAGTAAGCGGAATTAGCCCAGTAACCAAGAGTAAATAACTGAGAGATGAGAAGCGCAGAGTCAGAGTGATACACAAGCTGAATCAATGAAAAGTAACTAATGCTTCAGTTAAATAGTAAGTAATAGGTGATTCAAGTTTACTCAAGCTGGTTTGGGGAAATTACAAGGTCTGCAAACATGTGGATTCAGCAAGAATGCACCAGGAGGGTCTTACCTTCTCATGAAATGCTCTCTCGGCCTCATCCCATGAATCAGACTCCTACCGTTTTGTAGATTCTGAGTGGGCACAATGTCTACTGTATTTCTTTTTTCATGTTTGTTTTCCGTCTGTGGGAACCATGACAGGTGTATGTGTTGATTAAACTTTACCATATCCATTATCCTCAACAAAAAGTACATAACTCAAGACTGTGTCACATGGATATGATGATATTTCCTCAGAAAGTCATAGTTTTTTCTTAGCAAGATAATAAATCCTATTTTAATCTAATTGAGGTTAATGGAATGAAATCCAAGCACTTCAGTTTAACTGGGAATATCTCATTGCTAGAGAGTAACAATAAATTTGATCTGCATCAGAGGTTCCCAAACTTTTTTGCCCCAATGACCACTTGCCAATTTTTTTTTTTGTTTTCTGTAGAACCCTGCCTGCCTAATATTGAATTTTCATAAACTTATTAATTTCAAATGTGTTTTTGACAGCTGACACAATGCTACTCACTTTGATAGGGGCTTTTGTAGCTTGGATAAAGTGTAAAAAAAAGAAGAAAAACATGTACAATTTTAAAGACACAAAATGCAAGTAAATACTTGGATTTGGAATGAAACAAATAAGAACCTAGTAAAATTTTCACATAAAATGAATATATGAATAATGATATTAATGGGAGGGATGAGCCTGATGCTCTGATAGCAATTGTTCAATATTTAGCTTCAAATTATGAGGTATTGTCTTAAATTTCCACATTCAGTGATTTGAAATCAATTTCTTTTTTTCCGTAGGAAGATTGGCAACCATGCTAAACCCCCTTTCCACAAGGTATGATGATGGAATAGCTATCAAAAACTTTCTTGCAATAGTCCATCATGCAGGATAAGCTAAAATATTCAGAAATTTTTGCTTGTTAATCAAAATGGTCATAAACCAAGTTACTTGTTAACCAAGGTAACTGTAATTATAGTTGATTTGAATTTCAAAGGACCATGATTTGGGTACAAATATCTGTTATGTGGCTGCAAAACATGAGTCCCCAACCTTTGCAAAATGGACTTTAAAAGCATACACATGCCAAGAATCAAGTTCCGAAAAATGATGCAATACTCCCACCCTACACACACAACGCAAAATGGACTTTAAAGGTATGCACACCACAAAGATCAGGTCCCTACCTTTGCACCACTTGAGAAATGCACCAAAAAGTTTTTTTTTTTTTAAATTCCAAAAATTGCTGCAAAAACTTTCAAAGATGGTGCCAAAATGATTTGTGTTAGGTGTAAGACATTGACAGAATGCCTAAATGTTGATGATGATCTGCCTAAATGGGGTCCACTCCTTTGGACTCCGTATACATTTTTTCTCACTGTCATAGACCCCATGCAAGTCAAAATAGACCCCTGGGGGGTCTATATAGGCCACTTTGGGAACCACTGATATACATAACTTTTTCATTGTGTTCTATTAAATTGCAACTAATGGACTGCATGTAGTATTTGTTTATTTTTTAATATTTGCAAACTCTTTTCAGTTTTTGAATATTTTTTTAAATGTTAAAATCTGTCTTGAGTCCTTTTTAAGGAGAGTAGTGGGGTGCAAATAATTTAAATGAAGTTTTCAGAAACTGCCTGCCACCTCTTGTAAAGTCACCCCAGCAATGGCAAATTTCAGTCTTTAAAAATTCTTCCTCCTGTCCTGCAGCTCCTAAGGCTTCACAATGATGAAAAAGACTGCATAGGGGCCTTAGACCAAGAATATGAATTTATGTAATGTCTTTTTGAAAATCAGCCTTGCTGGTTATGTCATCAGCTTTCCATAGGCATAGGCATGGCAGCAGAAAAAAGATACTAAAGCCTCCCTAATTCTGAAAAATCATTCTGTGTTATTAGATTGAAAAAAATTCACAGGCATTGTTAAAGGCATAGCCTACCTTGGCACTGCTCTCCTCCAGTCTACCTTCAAGCCAAATGCGCATTTGCCACTTATTTCCAAGATTCATGAATCTCAGTATCCATTTGACTTACCTCTAATTTCAGTGTATTCGATTGACTGAAAGCTGTTCATTTAACCATTGTGAAAATCATTTCCTGCAGCACTTCTAAATATGCATATAAGGTGGGACAGACTAAAGGCATTCAAAATGTACAAGAAGTGCATTGTTATGCTAAAGACTTCCCTGCTGTGAAGGTCTGTCACTTCCACCTCTTACTCAGAAAGCAGCAATTTACATTAAATAATTCCAGCAAATAAAGTCCATGAGTGCTGCATGCAGTACATTTGATTGCCTAGAACCTACAGATTTTGCTTTTTATGGCACCATCATAATAACACCATTTATCCACCATAATCTCAAAAAGTGTGTATTTACTTGCTTCTCAATTAGAAAGGGAAACCCACCAAAAATGCATAGAAAATGTGTTCTAATTGTCTTGTTCTAAACACAGCTCTTCAGAAGTCAACTCTGTTTTGTGCATTTGTTTTCTTTCTCAATAATTTAACCCTTTCCTAGTAAGATCTGCCTGGTGTCCACAAATTAAGGCGAAAGACAAAACTTGAAGGCCTTCTACTTTGTTGTTCTTATTACCAGTTGTAATGCTGGGCATATTGGAATTAGTTGTGTCACAGCTTTGGACTGCAGCTTCATCAAATGGTTTGGATTTTTACAGTTGCAAAATTCAGAAATTGGCACACTCTCTCACACACTCTTGCACTTGCACACATGCAGACATGCACACACATTTGCCAGTCGGGTGGTTGAGAACATTCACACAGGTATCTACTAATCATTGGCTTTCTCTAGTCATTTTGGGATAGCAACCCTGTATGCTGTGCACAGCTTTGTCATCCAATAACTTGCTGTTGTTTCCCACCCTACACCATCTACAGCTGGAAGCAAGAATTTCACTCTTCGATTTCACTCGTCCTACTCATAGGACTCTCACCAGCAGAGCAGGACTGAAGCCACTAGGTAATATTTCTTGTTTAATTCTGACCCCAATTGGTTACATCTATTTTGTTTACTAAACTATACCCTGTCAAGGTTGATAACCAAAAATGAGTTATAACCCAGCCGAGCTTTGTACCGACCAGCAGAATTGCAGTTGGTGTGGGCTACAGAAGATCCAGATAGCAGTGCTTGAAATGAAAATACAGACACGGTGGTGATTCCCTTCACCAAACTTATAAGTATTGACAAAAATATACAAACGGCAAACTTTGTAGAATCAGCAGGCATAAGCATAATCAAAATAAAGTCCAGTCCAGTGATCCAACAATCCAGAAAACTGACAAAATGTTGTGCTGCTCTCTCCAACATACGCCAACCATATATGCTACATATCAAGCTTCATTTTACACTCTTGGATGATGCAACAATGATTCAAAATATAGAAAACTGAGCATGTGCAAAGGGTCACATATCTGTAGCTATTGGACAAATATTCCACAGGTATGCAGCAATTTCTGTATAGTCATGCTTCCAGAATTCAATATGCCAATTGCATGTTGTCTACCATTATGTGACTTTTATATGAATCTATAGGTTCACATAAACTTTGTGCTTATAACTACTTTGTAGCTTTAATGTACAGTGGTACCCCAACTTAAGAGCAGCTCGACTTAAGAGCAATTCGACTTAAGAGTAGAAAAATGTTGGCGTTTCAACTGCTGCCTTACAGATTTTAGATATGGTCTGCTCGACTTACAAATATATTTTTTTCATTTTTTTAAAAAAAATTAACTTAATTTTTTTTTCAATTTTTAGATAGGTACCTCGACTTAAGAGTAGTTTGACTTAAGAGCATGCATTCAGAATGGATTAAATTTGTAAGTTGAGGTACCACTGTAATGTTGTCTACTAATGCTGTAAGATGGGCCCTAAATTCCTTGTTGACAATACTTGAACATATCTTAATTGTATTGCACTGTATATTATCTCTCATTACTGTAAGCCACCTTGGGGCCTTTTCCAAGGAGAAAGGCAGGGTAAAAATACTCCAAAATAAATAAATAAATTGCTACACAAACATGTTCTAACCTAAAACCCAATGGAATTCCTTTATGAAGGAGTTTTCATTTTTGTAAAAGTTTGAATTTGATGCAATATTTTATATGCAAGCTCATGACATTGTTGCTCAGTCCAGGGCCTTGAGAATGGGGCTAATAAATTGATGCTAAAATCCTAAATTTAAACCACGGGGGATGCTTTGATCAAGATTTTTGGATTGAATTCCTTATATGTCCCCTATACAAGTATAGGCCTCCTATATAAGTCATTGAGGCATGTACTTTGTACAGCTGTGATGGAAAAACCTCCAACACTGAGAAGTTTTCTTTGGAGCACGGAGGTTGTGGTTAATTTTTATTTTGCTACATTTTCACTTGGCCTGATGTGACTACTTTCAGAGCCAACCCAAGCGTCACAGGTCACCGCAACAGATATTAATGTTTGAATTAAAAAGTTGTTGAAGTAAGCAAAAAAGAAAAGAAAAACTGTGATGCCATGGCCTGATATTAATTTACGGCCAAAGAGCATGGCCAAGATGAAAAGAGGTGTGACCAGAAAGGAAAAAGGTAGTTAATTTCTTGTCCTTTTATTATTATTATTTTAAATTGCACTATTTTTGTTTACTAAAGAAATCTAAAAATATTCAGAGTTGCTATATTGTGTGTGTGGGGGCAAAGGGTAGATCACACACACACACACACACACACACACACACACACACAGAGAGAGAGAGAGAGAGAGAGAGAGAGAGAGAGAGAGAGAGAGAGAGAGAGAATGTGTATGTATGTATGTATGTATGTATGTATGTATGTATGTATGTATGTATGTATGTATGTATG
>JAHTLZ010000129.1:93053314-93082762 GCA_023846285.1 Phrynocephalus versicolor
AGAAAGAAAGAAAGAAAGAAAGAAAGAAAGAAAGAAAGAAAGAAAGAAAGAATGTTTTCATTCTTATTGCAGATTTATTACTGATATATACCACTTTCACTTCCTAACTCAGGAGGATGACCAATTTGTACTAGAGATTCATCATGAGTTATCAGATTCACTACGATGAAGTATTCTAAACACTTAATGACTGGCACTTTAGACACCATTGAAGTCCGCAGGGCTTGCCCATTAATTATAAGTCAGAGGAATTCCCAATCTATAATTCAAGTTAATACCCCTTGATTTCTATTACATCAAAGGAAAAAAAAATTCAGCACCAACCCTTACCCTTCAGGTTTGGCTGTGATGTATATCTGTGATTTCAGGCTCCTAGCAACATCTGGTACCTTCAGAGATTAAATCTGCCCAAGGCTGTTTGCTTGAAGATTTTCCATCACTGACACTACTCCTGAGCTTTTCAAAGTCACAGAGACACTGGAGTAGATCACAGTTCCAATGAGTGTGGCAAGCCTTGACACTCCAGCTTCCAGCTGTATCAAGAGCAAGAGTAGCAACCATTTTTTTTCATAGCTTTAGTGACCATATTATTTTTTAATTAGTTTACCACATTGTTTTACCTGGCCCCAGGGCTTGCTAGAGTCATGGGAAGTCAGAGGAGGAGGAGAGCTTTTCCCCGAAGCCTCATTTTGAGAATGTTCCACTCAAGGAAGGCATGTAATTTTGAGAAGTAAAGTGCATGGATGTTTTTCAACCATTATCCTATTCCTATTTAAGATTTGTCAGAATCTCAGCAACCGAAAAGGCAATGTGTACAAACACAGAGCTTGCCTGAGTCTTTCTTGTGAGAGGGCATAATGGTCTCGATTGGGGACCTAGTGACAAGCTAGGAAATAATAGCACTCAATTACCACTGCTGAAAGAACATTGATTTTGTTGTTATCTCCGCTGGATACCTTGTCTGCTTGTATGGCCCTTCTTTTCTTTGATCCATAGTGCTGATCCTGATTAAATAAGGTTTGAACCATAGACAGGGAAGACAAGAAGGAGATCAATATAACTATAAAATCAGAAGTAAAGCAAAAGCAAAGTGTGCTGCTTATGTACTATTTTCTATATTGTCTAGAGACGGGCATAAAATGGAAATATAGTGTTTTGTTTTGTTTCAGTCTTCATTTTGTTTTGTTTCATTAATAACAGATTTTTAAAAGAGTTTTCATCACAAAACGAAATGAAATGAAACAGTTGCAGGGCTAGAAATAATGGGGAGCTTTCCTTTTTTTATTTTCATTTTATATTTTAAAAAAACCCCAAATCTTCCAAACAAATTGCTTTCAAACAAAGAACCCTCAGTAAACAAGCTAGAAACCTAATGGCTAGGTGCTGCATGGAGAGATCAGAGAGATAAGCTCAACAACTGACTGGTGGCATGGTGAGAAAAGGAAAGAAAATATAAAAAATAAGCCCCATAGTCCTACTTAATCAGGAAAGCAAAAGAGGAAAAGAGGGTGGTTTTTTTTTTTTTTGCATTAATCGGGAAAGAAAAACATTCAGTTTAAATCAACTTGTAGACACAGTCAGTGAAGGGAAGAGCTCAGCTCCTGGCTAACTTCAGGCAGATAAAGATTGGAGATAAGCTATCTCAACAGCTGAGTGTTGGAAGGAAAACAAACCAATCAGTTTAAAAATAAATCTGTTCTCATGATTCTTGGATCAAGAGGCTAGGATGAATTGTTTCATTTCCGAAACAAAAAATGGTGTTGTGTTTCATTTCTTGATGGCATTCTGTTTGCTATTTCATTTCATTTTTTAAGGTTTCGTAAGCTTATGAAACAATGAAACAGTGTGTTGTTTTTGTAAGGTGCCCATCCCTAATACTGACCTATTTTGCTTAAACACTCTCTCGGCAGTTTACAATGTAATTATGCAAGTTCTATGTTGCTCCAGCCCTGTCAATGTAATGACCAACCCTGAGTAATGTATAGCTGATCTTGTAGAGATGGAAAGCTGAGTCAACCTTGAGCTGGCTACCTGGGATTGAATCCTGGGTCATAAGCACAGTTTTAGCTACAGTACATCAGTCTAACCATGGCACCACCAGGTTTCTAGACATAGATCACGTTGGTTTCCAGACCACACAGGCTTTAGAAGTTGGATAGTCAATGAATAAATTCTTAAATTCAGAAGCTAGTAAACATCTGTCATAAATTGATAATGTACAAGGGCAGAAAAAGCTTGTCAAAGTACAAGTTAGTACTCTCTGTATGCTTGACTTTATTATGGGATGTAAAATTGAAAGTCACTTATAGTTTCTTAAAGGCTGAGAGGGGCTCTGCAGTCCTTATCTCGTTAGGGAGATGGTTCCATAAGGAATCATAGAATAGTTGAGTTGGAAGAGGTGTATAAGCCAATGAGTCGAACCCCCATCTCAAGGCTGGAGTTCAAATCAAAGCAGATCTGACAAATAGTTGTCTAATTTTAGAGTGCCCAGCACCACCTGTGGTCATTGATTCCATTGTCACACTGATCTGATAGGAAGATTTTCCTGATAGTCAACTGAAAGCTGACTTCCTATAGCTTGCTCTTGCAAGTTTGGCTCGACTTGGCTGTGTTCCTGCTTATTTCTTCTGCTCTTCATGGTTTACAGCAGTGGTTCCCAACCTGGGGGTCAGGACCCCTTTGGGGGGTCAAATGACAATTTCATAGGGGTCACCATGAGCCAGTGAAGAAAAGGGCACAAATGGCTTTGATCTGAAGGAGGAGGGGTGGAAGTGGGGAAATAGTGAGGTACAGCTTGCTAGGTTGGAGGGGATGTCAGTCAATGGCACCAGAGGCTGCAATTGTCTGAGGGTGCCTGTAGATGGATGTTTTCTATGGTACTGTGGCAGTGGCCTGCCAAAAGGGGCTTGTGGCCTCTTCTAATCAGGCAAGGGGTCACCACAACATGAGGAACTGTATTAAAGGGTCGTGGCATTAGGAAGGTTGAGAACCACTGGTCTACAGGTACTTCTCCATAGCAAGTACCCTCAAGGACTGGGGCTGAGGTGGTCACAGATAGTTAAGCATGCCAAGAAGGTGCAAAGCAGGGAGAGAGAAAGAGTGGGATCTTACCCTCGCTACCAGCAGCTTCACTAGCATGGGTGGTTTTTTTCTGCAAGTGGCAGAGTGAGACCTCAGGTAAGCCCGCCAGAGATGAAGTGTTTTGTCAGCAGCAGACTCTTCGTCTTCTCCTGAGAAGAAGTAAGCCACACAAAGGTCACTTTTACACAACCCCTAAGATCTGCTGGCAACTTAAATTCAGACCAGAGATCTTGGGGGTTTGCTCCTCTTGCTGTGTTCCCACCCCTCTGAACTCCCTTGCTCCTGTCTGCGTGAGGGGAGGGAGAAAAAAAGGGAGAAAAGAGTGCAGGCTCACCTCCGCTCTGCCATTGGGAGCTGCTCCAGGAAGCATTCCAGTCTCTTAAAGGGGCAGGGGCAAAAAAACAAACAAAGAAGGCGAGGAGAGCCCAGCACTCACTGCTTTGCAATCCACACCAGAAATTTGTCACCTTCGGAGACCAGGTATGTGGAAAATACACTGGGACGCACTTAGGTGGGAGTGGTCGTACTTATTATTATTATTATTTTTAGTCCGGAGCTGATGGGAAAATTAAGCTCTGCATCCTGGAGCCCTTTGGCGTCGGACTTTAGGGGTCATGTAACATCTCCCAAAGAAAACATTTCCACTGAATACTTCCATTAAATCCAGGACCTTCAAAATGCTGACTTCCAGTTTAGACATCCTCACTGTCTGTTGATAGCAGCTCTTGACACACTATTTGATTAAATATTTCCTTAGCGATTCTACAGACAGTATGTGAAATAATAGACAAATAAGAAGGGAAACAAAAGATATAAGAATGTTTCTTTCATCCCTGTTTCATTTAAATGAAAATTCATTGTTACGAAGCTCTTTCAGGTTTCAATGAAAGAGCCTGAAAATGAGGATGAGATTCTTTTATGAGGGTTCCCCCTCCCCACTTCATTCAGTATTAAAGTCCCATTCCTTCTCTGTACAAAGTAGCATCTTTTATTTCATATCCCCATTCCCTCCTGTTACTAATTCTTGCTATGGATTAACTTCACTCTCTTGGATTTTTGCATGGAGACCCCCAACAAACAAAGGCTGAAATCAAGTAGTGACTAGAGAAGCCTCATTAAATCAGTGGCGTTTACAGAGAAGTTGATTTACAAAATCTGCATTAATGCAGTGGGCTGGTGTTAGCTGTGACTTACTTCTGGTTTTCAGCCAATGAACAGGGAAAGATGAAATAACAGCTATGCAGCCAACTGCACGGAATATTGCATCCATGTTTTCTCTTTTGTCCTAGATCTTGCACATTTCTTGACAACATGTTTCCACCACTGGTGCAACCTTTCTATTAGTCATCATGTCTCTACAAACACTATTGTGTTCTCAGGCTTTGAAACGTTTTGTGCTACAGAACCTTCCTCTCAGCAAATAAACCTTGGCTTTCTAGAGGCAAAGGTTAATTGCAGAAGTTTGGAGGACTCGGTTGTGCAGTTTTCCTATTTATTGAGGGAACTAAGATAAGATGCTGCTAAGACTCACATTTCCTCACCCAGGAGTGTGGATTTGGGAGCCTCACTTGTGGTTTCTACCTAAAATGTTGCCCTTTAACTTTATGTCATGTGCCATCACAATAAAACAGACTTATAATTAGAGATGGGCACGACTAGGGAAAATGACGTTTTCGAGTTGTCGTGTGTCGGAGGCAGCCCGTGTCGGCTCGTTTCCGTTTTTCGCGAAAATTCACAAAAATTAGTCGTTTTGTTTTTCATTTTTTCATCTGTCATTAAACTGGTTTGGGGGGGTAGCGGGCTCCTGGAGGCACCTCTTTTTTGGGGGGTGGGTGCCTCCGCTGGCCCGCTATAAAGGGAAGCGGGCTCCTGGAGGCACCCGTGGGTGCCTCCTATCCTCACCTGGTAGGAAGGGAAAGCTGGCTCCTGGAGACCCCTCATGGCATGGGGGTCTCCTCTCCTCACCTGCTGCGGCAAAAAGGCATGCACATCCATATGGATATGCATATCAGTTGCAGACTAGTGAGACCAGTGCACTGGTGCATGACGACCGTCCGTCCAGGAGAACCCTGAGTCAAGACTGGGTCGCACCCGCTGTGTCTCACAAAGAAGGGAATCATACTTGCGTGTAGTGCAATGCAAGTAGATCTGGCTTAGGGGACAGCAGCTTAGCGCAAGGGCTAGGGTTAGGCTAGTTACTGGTGAGGTTAGGGTGACTATTGGGGTGCACCTCTGGGTGCCTCTCTGACCCACTAAGAGGACAGTGTACTGTGGCGTATGGGTAAGGAATCAAGGATTAGGGTTAGGGTTAGGGGGCTAGGGCAGGGTTTAGTGGGCTTCTTGGCACATCCCAGAAGTCTCAGTGGCCAAGTGGCCATGATGGCTCCAAAAATTTGCATGGTCACTCCCACATGGCCACATGGCCAGCCCATCATTGCGCAGGTGTAAATAAAATAAAATAAAATAAAATCAATGGAGACTGAGAGTGAGAGAGGACAGGGGAGGAGACATTTTGTTGAAAGAAAAACCCACTGCTATTGTAAAAATTCTGGCAGTTTTATAATAGCAATTTTTGCATGTTTCTGTGGTGCTTGTTGTGTGTTTTTGGACCACAATTTCAAAAAAAAAAATTGCGCTCGCCGCCCCATTTTTGATCCCCCATGCGCACGGCATGGCATGGCGACTCGAGTCCGGCTGCCCAGGACAGGAGGGGGGGCCGCGGGGACCCCCCTCCAGAAACCACCCCTCTGGTAGGTGCCCTGAGCCCTCACTCAGGCAGGCATATTTTCGCCGGCTTTCTGGCCCGGGATGGGGGGGGAGTTTTAAAACTTTTTTTCTGTGCCGCTTCCGCTTTAATTGCGGCAAGCAAGCCGGCGACTTTGGCGGGACGATGAGGATGCCCACCCCCAGAGCAGCCCAGGGCCAGAGGGACAGGAGGAGAGGGGGGAGGTCAGGGACCCCCCCCAGAAACCACCCCTCTCTCTGGTAGGTGCCCTCAGGCAGGCATATTTCCACCTGCTTTTTGGCCGGAAACCGTTTTTTTTAACTTTTAAAAACTTTTTTTCTGTGCCGCTTGGCATCGCGGGATCGCTGCGATGCCAGGAACGACCACGACAAATCAGACCCATTTATTCGTTCATTGGTTCGAGTTCAAGTTCTGGCGGAGTAATTCCCGTTACCGTTTCCGTTGAGTAACGGAAACGAGTAACGGAAACGGAAACGGGAATTCCGCTAAGTCATGCCCATCTCTACTTATAATAACCTTATTAGTGAGATATTTAGGGAGTGAATGGGGCTATGAACCCAGGCATCCTGACTCCATCATTCTACACACTAGGCTACACTTAGTATCCATCCTACAAACTAAGGCTTCAAAAACTGTCCAATGAGCTTTAACAATTATGTCCCAGGGGATGGAATTAACTGTTTTTTTGCTAAAAGATTGTACACTCCAATGGCATGCTAAAAGTCTACACTGAACTTTCAACTCTTGTGAGGTCTATGTTGTGAAGGCCTTTTGCTGAGGTAACAATCTGTTTGTTAAAATTTCAGTCTGGGTGTTAGGTTCGCAAATGGTCCTGAATTTTATTTAATGCCCTTTTAAGTTTGCACCATCAGATGTTTTGCCCTCCAGATGTCTAAATATTTATCTCAATGTTTCATTTTAGACAAAAATTGATGGTAACTCTTGTTCATCATTGTTATATTCATCAATTTCACTTAAAAGCTGAGACTGTTACTGATACGAAAAAGTGGCTTCAATGCACTGAATAAAGAGTTTTTGACAAACACACCACATATTTTACCACATCTTATCTAGCTTGATGCTAACACTGCAAAGTGGAAGTCACTCACTTTTGAAGGGTTGCTAAATAAGGTAAAAGTAAATATGTTTGCCATAATCAGTCATGGAAACACAGAAATTTGCTTTATACTGAGATATTTGATCCATCCTCCTAAACTTTGCAAGCACTGGCAGGCAATAATGTTCTTCTCACTGCCCAGCACAGATCTTTTCCAAATCCAACTGGAAATATTGTGGACTGAACCTCAGCATCTCCAGATACTTTGTATAAAAATGTCTCTACTAGAGATGGGCACAAAATGAAAAATGAAAAGTTGTTTCATTGTTTCATTACATGACAAATCATTTCATTACAAAATGAAATGGTAGAATGTGTTTCGTGATGAAATGAAATGAATTGTCATTTTTGGCTCTAGAAACAAACTGATTCATCTGAGAGGCACCACATTTGGTGGGTAGCTTCCATGTAATCTTTCCTTTATGCCCTCCAAATTTGGAGAGGTTTGGGGTTCAGGAGGCTGTGTTATTATATTCCAAATTGGGTCCCCCATGTGAAAAAAAGGAGAAAAATGTGGTGTTTTAAACTCATGCCTCATCCATCCTCTCTGTGCTGCGGAATGTGAAGGAGGGGGTTGAGTTGAATGCTGGTAGGTGTTGCTTGGAAGGGTTGATAAGTGATAAAGCAGCTAAAAACCCCAGGTTCACTCTGTAAAAGAGCAAGAGAAAATTTATGTCTCCGAGCTTCCTTTAGGGAAAGGCAAGTGAAAATAGAACAGTGGAATCATTTCAGCACTCGCCTCAATCCCACTCCTTCACATTCCACAGAGGGGATGAATGAGGCTTGAGTTTAAAATACCACATTTTTCCTCTTCCTCTTTTTCCATGGGGGCCCCATTTTGGAGTTTAATAACTCTGAACCCCAAACCTCTCCAAATTTGGAGGACTTACAGGGAAGAGTATACGGAAGCTACCCACCAAATCTGGTGCCTCTAGGACCCAGGGGAGCCATTTTATGGTGTAACAACTCATCTCATTTCATTTTGTTTTGTTCTGAAAATTCTTTTAAAAATTTGTTAATAATGAAACAAAAGGAAACCAAAAGAAAAACAAAGCAAAGCAAAGCAAAGCAAAACACTATATTTTTGTTTCGTGCCCGTCTCTAGTCTCTACCTATGACCAAGAATCCCTTTCTTTAAAGAAAGGCTATTAAAAAGCTGATCTGAGCCTACAAGGTGAGAGACCAGGCCAGCTGTTTCTCCCTTTCATCCTAACTTTCACATGTTGAAGGCTGAATCTGAAGAGGAGAGCATTCTCTACCTTCCATTTGAACATTAGGAAGAACTTCATGATGCTTAGAGCTGTTCGGCAGTGGAATATATGCTGCCACAGTGGGTGGTTGAGTCTCCTTCTTTGGAGGTTTTTAAGCAGAGGCTGGATGGCCATCTGTCAGAAATACTGTGGGGGTTCCTGCATGGCAGGGGGTTGGACTAGATGGCCCTTGAGGTCTCTTCCAACTCTATGATTCTATGATTCTCCACATGATTAAAAAATATTACTTTTCTGGGCTTCTGATTACTGGAGAACCCTCACAGGTACAAACAGTTCTCTTCAGATTTATCACATGAAAGCTAAGACAAGTGGAGAATCTAGCTTGCTCCCTTCTTCTGCTCACAGGTTTTGGTTTTATATGGAATACCCATGTAGTGTTAATGTCTCACTATGCTAGGGGGAAAAAAACCACAGTTTTGCTATGATCCTGTACTTAAGACTAACTCCAAATTTAACTAGAAGTAGATCCCACTGACTTTAGTGGGACTTACTTCTGAGTAAACATTAATATGTTTGCATTTCATGAAAAAGCAGGAGAATGCAAAGAGAAACAAAACAAAACTGATTTCCACAGTATGAGCAGTCACACACTGAGTAATAATGAAATCTAATAACAGGCGAGCTCATGTACCGTATCACACATTATGGATCTTGGCATCAGCATTGGTATATTTCTGGCAGTCTGTCGTGCCAAGAGGTTATGGATGGTTAAATACCTATCATACAGAGAGCTATCATCTGTTATAATGATAGTAATGAACTGATAGCTATGTGGGGGAAATGTTGAATGGATTTGATTAAATACAGATTGTCAGTTCTGTTTTCTGGATGACTATCAAGCGAGGGATGCCAAATGTGTTTTCTTTTTTTCCATTGCATTCTGGAACAAGCACAGGACTAATTCTAGGAACCACACTTGTTTTGACACAGAAGAAGTGAGATAGGAGGACCTGATTTTGCTTTTTATCTTCTTTGCAAGTTCATAGACACTGTTTCTTAGAAGTGCCTGAAGTAGAGATGGGCACGACTCAGCGAAATGTTCGTTTTTGTTTTCATTTTTTTCATTTTGTTACATAACAAAATGAAAACAAAAAATTTTCAAAAACAAAACGGAAACGGAAACGAAATGAAAATTTTTGCTGTGTTTTTCGTTTTCGTTGCGGTGAATGCATTGAACTGAAAAGAATGCTAACGAAACAGCAATTTTTCGTTTTTGTTTTCATTTTTTCGTTTTGTTACATAACAAAAACAAAAATGAAAAATTTGCAAAAAACCCAACGAAACCCAAACGAAAACGAACCGAAACGGACCCCTAAACGACCAAACGACAAACGAAACACCATTTTTTTAGTCATGCCCATCCCTAGCCTGAAGTGTACTTGTGAAGAGGGAAAACTGCTAGATATTATTAAAGGAAATTTGCCTGTAGGGGAAGTGAGTTTTTGTAAAGCTTCTCAACAGATTTAAAGACTAGAGATGGGCACGACTTAGCGGTATTTTCGTTTTCGTTTTTGTTTTTCGTTTTCGTTACGGAAACGAAACGAAAACGAAAATCGGCACCAACCTGGACCGAAAACGGAAACGAAACGACTAATTTCGAGCCAATTTTCGTTTTTCGTTACTGGAAAAGCACTCAATTGAGCTAAATGGGGAGAAACGAAAAATTTTTCGTTTTCGTTTTCGTTTTTTCGTTTTCGTTACGTAACGAAACGAAAACGAAAAATTTTGAAATTAGCCCACGAAAACGGAAACGAAACGACTCAGACCCTAGCCGAAAGCGAAAACGAAAACGAAACTTTTTTTCTGAGTTGTGCCCATCTCTATTAAAGACACACACGCACACAAAAGGATCCTCTTTTATAAATGTGAAAAATTGTAATACATATGATGAATAGGACACCAGTACATCTAGAGTGTATCTTGAGATGGCCTTCTGCTTCAATCCTTAGAAACACAAAAGGCTATGAAATAAAACCAAGCAATTATTAACCTAGACATTACTGACTATATTTCAGTGTAAATTATGCCGTATACAGGCCAGTTCTTATCCTGTCCCAGTCTTGTATCAAAATGCAATGCTCATTCTTCTCTTTCTGATATCAAAGGGTGTGCATACTTGGGCTTCGCTTTCTTGTTAATATAACTATTTCAAATAATGAATCCAGTATGTGTGTGTTCATTTTTCAAATATCACCATTTTTAATTATGCAGATTTTTGAGTTGTTTTGTGTGCTTGTTTTCTTCACCAAAATTCCTGACAGGTCAGGGGAAACTGAAGATATCCAAGAGGAAAGGCACTTTAGAGATGGGCACAAACCACCAGTTCAGTGGTTCCTTCTGGTTCACTGGATGCTTGAACAGGTGTTCTGTGCTTTGGGGTCCCACCCCTTCTGGCAGTAGTCCAGGCAGCATGCCATGGCTTCACTAACACACATCCTCCAGGTTCTGCCTCTGAGTGTACACCCAGCAGAAGGGCGAGACAAACTGAATTGGAGAACACCTATTCATCTGTCCAGTGAACCAGATCGAAAGGCCAAACCAACAGTTCATAGATTTCCACCCTTAAAGGAAAGCAAAGTGTTCTGCTTGTATACTGCCCCATAGCATTTCAAAAACTCTCTGGTTGATTTACAATTTAGTTATGCAGGCTACACATCCTCCTCCCCAGCAGGCTTGGTACTCATTTTACTGACTTTGGAAGGATAGAAGGCTGGGTCAACCATGAGCCGGCTACCTGGGATTGAACCTCAGATTATGAACAGGTTTAACTGCAATACAAGCATTTAACCATTGTGCCACAAGAATATTTTAAAACAACTTGTATTAGAAATGTCCACTTTCTTCGGATAAATGTACTAAAATGCACTAAAGCAGGAATATTTGTGTGATTCCAAAGGGACTGTGAACCAGAACAAAAACAATCACTGTTCTTTTTAATTTGGAGCAACATATCTTTTCCTTTTCAGGTTTCCTGTTTCAGGTTTTGGCTAGCTGAGTCTCTGCCAGCATTTAAGAGATCCTTATAACTTGGTTATTTAGAAAATAGTTTGGCACATTCTGATGCATTTGTTTGTTTGTTTGTTTGTTTGTTTGTTTTTGTTTTTGTTACCCTTGTTTGATCATTTGCCACCCTCTTGCCTTTGTCGGTTAAATTTGTGTCATTTAACTCATGTATTTATCAGCTCTGTTTATTTGCTTCTGTTGTTAAATGCCCAGAGTTGCCTATGGAAAAGTCAGTGCAACCTATAAGTGTAAATAATAAATAATAATAAATAGTGTTAAACAGATATGCACTGATTTGAAATGACAGAAGGGAAACTCAACTAGTGGCCTGTAAAGTTCCTGGCTCCAAAGGAGAAGAGAACTGAAAGTTCAACTTCTCAGTGAAGCCCAGAACCTTCAACACTTAGCTTAATTTCAAAAATGTTATCTGTATTGTAAGCAAAGCATGATTTCATTTCACTTTCTATAGTTTGGCAAATACTTCCAAGGTGCATTATCAAAACTGGACACTAGGGAGAACCAGAGAGTGCAGAGACTATTTCCTGTATTTTCTGCTCTGTTTGTAAGGACTTCAGATGTACAAACCACCAAACTGATGGTTCATGCCAGTTTGTACTTTGCCCAAACAGGCAGGCAACAACTCAGAGGCAGCACTCAGAGAAGGTAGGGCAGAGAGGCCAAGCCACTGCCTCTGAGTGCCTGCTGAAGGAGGCAAGGCTGGGCAGCAATGAACACCAGCTTGGAAGAAGTGTGAACCAAGCCATCTCTAATAAGGACAATGAAATATATTCATAATGTGAAATGGAACAATTACTTGTGAGATCAAAGCAGTGATAAAAGTATTGGCAACTTGGCTATCAAGATGCAATAAGCATTGCAATCCAACATCCCAAATCTAACATTACTAGCTATGTGCTGTTAAGTCTTATGGTGGTCATTTCCAGGGTTTTCTGGGCATAATACTCTGGATTTACCATTTCCTTCTTCTCGGGGCACCCCGGGGCTGTGCAGCTTGGCCAATGATATATAGGCTGGCTTTTCTTCCAAGAGGTATGGTAGGGAATTTGATTCCTCACCTCTGGCTCTGTAACCAGATACCTAAACCACAGAGATATCCAGACACCCTATTCTAATATCTAATCACAGCTAAACAAATACCACATTTATATAACAAAGTAAAAACATAGCACTAATGGATGATCCAAAGGTGACGAAAAATAAAGAATAGCAATGCACATTTTATGTTTTCACAAATAGCTTACTTCAGACATGGACTATAATTTACCTCCTTTTAAAAAATGAATAGATTGACTTCAATTGAGCTCCATTTAGCATGATTTTATTGAACTAGAGGGAAATAAAAATATACTTTAAATGTTTACAATTCCAAAAAAAAAAAACCTAACATCAGAATGTACATAGAGACAAACAAGAGTGCAATTATCAGTTTCAAGAAGGACAGATAGGAAGATTACAGAAAACAATTCTGCTGTTTAATCATGATCAACAAAACAACCTACTGGGGTCATTATTCTGTTGTGTATGTATAATAATTATATGTTAAAGGAACTCTGTTCCACCTTTCTAACTACTCGTGTTATTCACTGATGTATTATTACCAAAAAAAACCACACCACCCTTTATTCATTCATATTATAATGCACATGCTCTTGGAAAGTGTCTTACCCAAATTGTGTCTAATTCTGAGTGATTTGGGATGGTTCTCCACAGGTGGCATGTTCATGCCAAACTGCACTCACCCGCATATTTAAAAGCAGGAAAAGAGTGATCCTGACATGGGCTAGTGGGTTATCAAATTTTACAGGCTATTATCCCCAAGACAAAATACTTGTATGTGTAGGGAACCACAAGGTTGTTCATCAGACCACCCATAAATGTGGTGCCAGAAAGGTTTCTTCATTTCAGCACTAAGTTAACGCTGATGAAAGAAATAAGTTACTAATTAAGCATCAGCCAGATGATTCTGACTTATGGCAACCCTTGCCACAGTTTCCTATCCATTAAGATTTCAGCAGTGGTTTGGGATCTTTCAGCTTGCCTAAGGATGCATGGGCAGATGGTGGAGGCTACATGAATATTCTTGTCTTGCATTACCTATGCTTCTCATAACTTACAGACTGATTGTGACAACACCCTGGAAGCAGGAGAAACACATATGTAAATCATCAGCCAATCCCAGCAGGAGGGTGGGGGCTTGTATGGTATAAAAAGAGTGGAGCCTGGTCCGTATGGGGGTGAGGAGTTGAGAGTTTAGAGCTGAGAAAGCTGAGAGACCACAGCTCTGTTAGATTTCAGTCAGGCAGATTAGGTGTGAGGGCTTTACTATTAACTGTTTATTAAAGACAGGGAGGCTTGAAGATTTGATTTAATCTATTCTATGTTTAAGGCAATGCATACCAACTTCAGTCATTGTATTTATTTACTTTCTCAATAAACATAATCATTATTTTTATATTATACATCTGAGTCTGTCCCAGTTCATAAGACGATGATTTAAAAGGTGGCAGCATTACCAAGTGGATGCTGTGAAGATTAATAATTTGGTTCCCTACACTGCACGTTTTCATCACAATTACACCTTTAAAAGGGAGGTGTCATCACACTGATACTCTTAGGCTAGACTTTGCTAGGGAATATTAATGAAGGTTCCTCATGTCCTATTTCAACAAACATTTTTGTTAAGTAGATTGAGTAAATATGTGTCAATTACTTAGCCCGCAGTGGGGGTGGAGGAAGAAAGTAACCTTGTGGGAGCTTTTCCTGGATATTGGAAGTCTAGCCGTATATGGTGGTAATGACTATGAAGATTCTCAGTCATCCAGGTAAGGTTATCTAGAAGTTAAGTCAAGGCAACTGGACTTTTTTTTTCCATGAGAGATCGAGACATTTCACTGCACATCCAATGACTGAAAAAGCTTGAGTAGTTTTGATCTCTCAAGAAAAGAAGTCCAGTTGCCATGATTCAACTTCCACATTGATGGTAGTGAGTTTCACCCTCCATTCAATGTCAGAGCTGTTTATTTTCTCCATGGTTTTGTTCCCCCAACCACCATTCAGACAAATACAAAATGTTAAGATATGTTTAGAATCATGTTTATATAAAAATGTTAAAACGTTTAGATACAAATCAGATTGGACAGGCTACAAATTGGCTCAAAGCGAATTAGTAAGAGGAGTAATTGGGACTAAACTGAAGCGGATTGTACTTGAACATCCCTCCAACAGAATAATTCAGCTAAATCTCTGGAAAAACAGCAGAATTAACAGGGCTGATGGACCTATGGTCTGTTAAGGCATGTTCCTGTGATTGTGATGGTTAATTTGAGAATTATATTATAGAATTCGATGGACTGTATCTACTCAGTTTACCTCAGAATGTGCACCTAAGGAAATTTCTCAAAATCTTTGAAGTTAATACCCTGCAGGTTATACTTCCCTACATTTTTCCCTTACAGTCAAAGTCTCTTCCTATCACAGATAAGGATGAAATATTAGCTTTTAAATTGAGCTTGAAAAGAACATTGCAGAGAGTGGTTTCAGGGGAGCTTTAATGGAAGACAGAATGTTGTCACTAAAGCAGAGGAAGACAAGATGGAACATCCATCATTCTGTTCCATAGTGTTCCTTGGTTTCCTGTTCACCAGGTGCTCCCTTTGCTCTAGATTAGTGGTTTCCAACCTGGGGCTTGGGACCCATTCGGGTCGCCATGAGCCAGTGAAGAAATAGGCACAAACGGCTTGGGTCTGGAGGAGTGGGGGGAAGAAGAGGGGGGAAGAGTGAGTTACAGCTTGATAGGTTAGAGGGGATGTCAGTCAATGGCACCAGAGGCTGTGATTTGCTGAGGGTGCCTGTATAGATGAAAGTTCTCTATGGCACCTTTGGCAGTGGCCAGCCAAAGAGGGCTTGTGGCCTCTACCAAGCAGGGCAAGGGGGTCACCACAACATGAGGAATGTATTAAAGGGTTGTGGCATTAGGAACGTTGAGAACCACTGCTCTAGATGAACTTCCTGTTTCCTAAAATATCTTGATATGGGATCTGATGTAACCATTTATTCAGAGTGTGTGGATATCACAACAGAGAAGGAGATGTTCTATTATAATAAATTTGTTAAGACAGTATGCAGGAAAAATGAAACTTTCATCTCTCATTTGTGGGAAAGATATGTGATATAGCAGAATTCAAACAAGCTCTTTGCTAGTTCATTGTTCCAGAACATTTTGAAGCATTTACCTTGGAAAAGAAAGAGAGCGCAATTTAAAGAGAATTGCAAATTCCTTCTGCAAAAAATGTATCAAAAGTTTATTCTGGCAAGATTGTAGTGATTTTTAAATGAATTTGAATGTGTCAAACATATTCAGAATTATAATGTAATATAACTGGTAGGCAATTAAAGTCTGTCCTCCTCAGTTAGTTAGCTTTTTTGGAGAAATGTAAAACTTTTATAGTACTTCATAAAATGTTTAATGAAGCCATAATTTGCTCAGGGGGGAAATAAGTAAACATTTTCCTTTTGTTAAAAACATGATTCTGGACTATGGCTGAAAGATCAGACTGCATTTCATCACTAATTGTACTTGCATTTGTTAATTGAGTGACAGCCAAAATTGAGAAGCCACAATAAGCTACAATTAGAGCTGTGCACTAGATCTTGAATCAATCTCAGTTGGCAATTACATTGATAAATAATACAGTAAATGTACTGGGATTGGGATCAACAGATTGGTATTCTTTTTGTCATCATATGACAGAAATAGGGAGTTGCCTGTCTGCATTCTGGGAGAAATATTAAGCTAAAGGCAAAAGGCCTAAGTCCTTCTAGCTTGCATTTTGCCAGAGCTGTTTGCACATGTGCAATATTCAATATTGTAAGGATTGCATCACACATTGACATATAAAGAAGCACTTGTTAAAATGGAGTCTGAGGAAGCAGCTATAGTTGCCTGAAACACTTGGGCCACGTTTGTCATCCTGCCAAAACACATGGAGAACTACACTTGCAGCAAGTGCAAGTTGGTTGCACTACTAGAAGAGAAAGTCCCGCAGATGGAGACCCACATATCTAACCAGCAACAAATTAAGGAGCTTGAGTTGTTCTTGGACAGAGCAGAGTAGACTATCCTGGACAAAGAAGAGATGGGGCACAGTTCTGAGGAAAAACTCACTCAACCAACTCAGGAGGTAGATGCATGGAGAAATGTGACTTGAAGAAGTAGAAGGCCAAGGGATCACCCTGAGAGTCTCAAATTACAGAATCAGTTTGAGGCTCTTTCCTTCATCATACCTCAACATCAAAAAGGATGCAGAGTAGCTTTTAAACTGATAACTAGGGGAAAGTCAACTGGAGCTGGGCAGCATCCGGTTCAGGAAAGTGTGTACTTAAGTAGTGAGGATGGTGCAATAATTACTGAGCAGAGTGAGTAGCTAGTCACCAGCACTCCAGCAGAAGGATGCAAGAGGCAGTCTAATGATGCAACTGGACTCAAAAAGACTGCATCAGAAAAGCATCTATAAATGCTTGCATGCAAATGTCAGACGCCTCCAGAACAAAATAGGGGAGCTAGAATACTTAGCAATAGATAAAAATATTGATATTATTTGCATCACTGGGGCAAATGGGAGGTGGTGTAGCCTTGTATGTCAAAGAAGTAATAACATACATCATATGAACTGGAATATCCAGGTGGTTTGGAGTCACCATTAGAAACTCTGTGGGTAAGTTTCAGGCCACAAGGATAGTAGGCATATGCTATCGGCCTCTGACCCAAGCACCACAGGGAGACTGGCAGTTGGAGAATATTGTAAAGGAGGCATCCAAGAAGGGAAGCCTGGTTATAATGGGGGACTTCAATTACCCTCACATAGACTGGGTAAACTGTTGTTCAGCACATGATAAAGAGATAAAGTTCCTAGATATGCTAAATGATTGTTTCCTGGAACAGATGGTTGAAGACCCAACTACAGGTACAAGAATCCTTGGCCGTTACCTCACGAGGTGCCTCGCTTCGAACCGACCTTGCCTTCGTTGTGAATTCGGTGGCGGTCACGTGTTCTCCCTTCGATCCCACCCCTGTTTATCTGTCCTCACGCGCTGCATTTTTACCACCGAATCGATCACTACCTCACGTGCTCCATTTGCATTAGGACGCCGCTTTGCGACGTTCGCTTGTACCCATCCCTTTTTTTTTAAAAAAAAAAAAACCTCGGCGTATCGATGCATCAATACTTGGCTGTCATTTCCGACAGAGCTGGTTACGTGTCTAATCTGGTGGTGGAGAGAAGCGGGCTTGAACCCCCCCGTTACGTGGGGAGACTTGAAAGCCAGCGGGGTAAGGGACTCCTGCCCAACCTCTCCCCTTTGGACGCGTCTTTCCTCCCTCCCCATTCCCTTCTCGCTCCCGGAGGGTGTGCGGTATGATTTTCAAGTCCTCCCTCTTGAGCCGCGGGGCTGGAATGAAGCGGGATGCAGACCCGACTAGATCGCCCGGCAGCGGAACTCCCTGGGCGTCCCACGAGGGGACGGAGGTGATCGGGCTTGAGGGCGCGTTGTCGAGCCGGAGCGCGTGCGCACGTGCGCAGTTGCTGCTTCTCGCCGTGCCGAGCATCTTCAGTTTGGAAGCCGAGGGTCATTTGCAGAGTTTGGATATTTAAAAAAATAAAATAAAAAAAAACCGAGTCCACACGTCACGTTGGGAGCAAAGCGAGATGCGAAGCGAAAAGATTCCCGGCAACTGGCAGGGGCACCACTCGCCTTGGTTGGAGCACGGTAAAGGGGGCGTGGTCGGGGTGGCATCGCAGCCAAAAAGGAGGGGCGTGCGGACTGAAACGATCGATTCGCACAGAAAGGAGGGGTTGCCGCGAAGCGAGCGGTTCGTGAAGTAACGGCCCTTGACTTGATCAGGATTTGGTGCAAAATGTTAATGTGACTGATCCAACAGGGAACAGTGACCACAACACAATTACTTTTAACTTAATCCTAGACTGCAAATCACAGAGATCTTAAATTTTCAAAAAGGAATTTTCCCAAAGATGAGGAAACTAGTAAAAAAGAAGTTGAAAGGGAAAATTGAGAGAGTCCAAACACTCCAAGAGGCATGGGGGATGTTCACAAAAACAGTAGCAGAGGCCCAATTGGAATGCATATCCAAAAGGAAAAAGGGCACTGCCAGGTCCAAGAGGATTCCAATGTGGCTTGCAGGAGCTGTTTGGGAAGCGATCAAAAACAAGAAAAGCTCATTTAGAAGATAGAAGGTTTGTCCAAATGAGGACAACAGGCAGAAACATAAATTCTGGCAGAACAAATGCAAGGCAACAATCAGGAATGCAAAGCAAGGCTTGGAGGAGTGTACAGCTAAAAACACTCAACGAAATAACAAGGACTTCTTTAAGTACTTCAGAAGTAAGACGCCAACTAGGAAGGCCATTGGACGATAATGGAAGGCAAGGGATTATTAAAGAAGAAACAGAGATTGCTGTGAGACTCAATGAATTCTTTGCTTCAGTATTCACTAAAGAAGACAGAGACCACATGCCCAAAAGAGAGCCCATCTTCATAGGGAGGGAAACTGAAGAATTAAGCCACATAGAAATAACCAGGTAGGACATTCTTGCATATCTTGTTAAACTAAATGCTAACAAATCGCCGGGACCAGATGGCATCCATCCACGAGTGCTCAAGGAACTTAAAGATGGAATTGCTAAGGTCCTAGCCAAAATATATAATCTTTCCTGGACTTCTCCAAGTGGTCCCCCAGGGTTGAGTACTGGGACCCCTGCTTTTTGACCTCTTCATAAATGATCTAGAAGTAGGAGTAAATAGTGAGGTAGCCAAATTTGCTGACAACACTAAATTATACAGGGTAGTAAAAACTGAGAGATTGTGAGGAGCTCCAGAGGGATCTCTTGACACCGGGGGAGTGCGCAAACCACTTGCAAATGAGCTTCAACATTAGGGAGTGCAAAAAACTCCAATTATATTTATAAACGGATGGGGTCTGAACTCTCTGCAACATACCAGGAAATGGATTGTGGTGTCCTGGTGGACAACTCAATGAAGGTGTCAACCCAGTGTGCCACATCAGTGAAAAAACCAAACTCAATGTTAGGGATGATTAGGAAGGGTATAGAAAATAAGTCAGTAAGTGTCATTTTGTCTCTTGATAAATCTATGGTAAGGCCCCATCTGAAGTACTGTGTACAGTTCTGGCCACCATACCTCCAGAAAGATATTATGTAAATGGAAAAAGGGCAGAGGGCAACTTCCTTACCATCTGAAGCTGCAACGGCTGTGCCTCTTCACTCTTGAATAGACATGGGCACGACTCGGCGAAATCCTCGTTTCCGTTCTTGTTCTTCGTGCTCGTTACAACAATTACTCTGCTGCAACTCGAACCCAACCCGGAAAAGATAAATTGGGTCTGATTTGTCGTTGTCGTGCATGGCATTGCGGCGCCGGCGATCGCGCAATGCCAAGCGGCGCAGCACAGAAAAAAAGTAAAAAAAAAAAAAAAACCTGATTCCCGCTGGCCATAAAAGCAGGCGAAAATATGCCTGCCTCAGTGAGGGCACCTACAGAGAGGGGTGGTTTCTGGGGGGGTCCCCGGCCTCCCCCCCTCTCCTCTCCTGGGCTGCTGGCACCAGGCTGGGGGGGCACCGTCGTCTCCATTTGCCATGCGGTGGGGGGGATCCAAAATGGCAACCACAATATTTATTTTTAAATCGTGGTCCAAAAACCCACGAAAGCACCACAGAAACATTTGAAAATTAGGTATTTTAAATGCCTGATTTTTTATAGTAGCAGCAGTGGGTTTTTCTTCCAACAAAACGTCTCCATTTATTTTATTTTATTTATTTATTTATTTATTTACACCTGTGCATGCTCAACGATGGGCTGGCCATGGGATGGGACCATGCAAATTTTTGGAGCCATTCCACCAATCACATGGCCAGGTTTTGCTGAGACTTCTGGATGTGCCAGAGAGGGCATTAAAAGCCCACCAACCCTAACCCTAAGCCTAACCCTAAGCCTAAGCCTAACCCTAACCCATACGCCAGTACACTGTCTTCTTAGTGGGTCAGAGGCACCCAGAGGTGCAGCCCACTAACCCACCCTAACCTTAACCATTACCCTAAGCCTAGCCCTTACCCTAACCCCAACCCTAAGCCAGATTCGTACGCAAGTACGCAAGTGTACACAAGTACACTTCCCTTCTTAGTGGGTCAGAGTGGTGCATCGAAAGGTGCCTCAAACTCCAGACCCACTTCCTCCCTTGTAACCCGTACGTCAGTATGCTTTCCTTCTTAGTGAGTCAGAGTCAGCGCTGAGAGAGGTGCCTCTGACACACTACCCCCAACCCTGGCTAAATATGGCTGAGCTATAGCTAATGGCTATAATGTTCTTAGTGAGACAGCTAAGTACTGAAGAGGTTTCCTGTCACACTAACAACCCAACATAATTGGCAGTGGCTACTGGCTACGCGTTACGCTTCCCTTCCCTTCTGGGCCAACTCAGAGGGAGGCACCCAGAGAGGTGCCTCCCAGAGCCCACCCCTCCCCCTAAACCTGTACAAATGACAGATGACAAACGGAACAACAAATATTTGAAAATTTTCGCGAAGAAAGGAAATGACCCGAAACGGGCCCTTCCCGACAAACGACAACTCAAAATGTGATTTTTTTCTGCTCGTGCCCATCTCTACTCTTGAATGACGGTGCCTAATAGGTGACCTGATTGAAATTTATAAAATCATACATGGTATAAATAAAGTAGACAAAGAAAAACTATTTTTCCTATTGCACAACACTAGAACTGGGGGGGGGGCATTCCATGAAACTGTTGTGTGCTAGATCTCAAACAAATAAGATAAAGTTCTTTTTCACTCAGAGGATCATTGGTCTATGGAATTACCTGCCAGAAGTAGTGGTGACAGCTGTCAGCCTTGACAGTTTTAAGAAAGGATTAGACAAGTTCATGGCTATCATTATGGATGCCTCAGGACAACCTCCGGGTTGCCATTGAGAGGTGAAGCCATCTGATTGGGAATACCCTGAATCAAATGGTGAGCCACTGTGTGAGACAGAATGCTGGACTGGATGGGCTGTGGCCTGTTCCAGCAAGGCTGCTCTTATGTTCTTATGTTCTTAAGTAATGTGTCTCAGTGTTCAGATGTATTGTGGAGGAGCAGTGTGCCACTTTGTCTGTCAGATCAGCATTTTGGATTACTGGACTGGACTGCATGATGATGTTATTTGCCTGCAGTTCTGAAGTGATGCTCATACATATGTCTATTTTTGTAAATATAACTCAGGTTATGAAGGGAAAAACTCCTTGAGTCTTGTGTTGTTTTTTTTTACCACTGGCTTTGGAGGTTCTGACCAGCCTCCAGCAGCAACTATTAGTGGCCTACACACTCTGACACAAGTAGGCAGTTGTACAAGTCAATGTGAATCAGCCTCTCCTATCTATACCCTTTTCCTTTGCCACTAGGGCTTCAACTTTTCCTGCAATCTAATGTATTCATATAACTTCAGGTGGTATGACTTGAAATTGATTCAGCTTCATGGCTGAGTGGGTGCCCAGAAGGTTGCCCTCCCAGCTTTCTAGTTCAGAGTGGGAAAAGAGGGGAAAAGGGGGCACACATGGAATGTCAGCTCCCTCAACAAAAACACCTCTTCTGTCCATACCTCTTTTTAAAAGAGTTGTTGTCAGTGCTGGTGCACTACAGCACCTATCAAGAAAAAGGAAAAGGAAAGGCAAAAGAGAAAGCAAGAAAATAGAGTGTGTTGTGTGTGTGTGTGAGAGAGAGAGAGAGAGAGAAAGAGATTGACAATTAGCCCTTGTTTACAAGACTTGCTGATGGAAATTTATTTGCTTTAACTGATCAGGAATCAGAGAGGAAGAAACTGGCAACCCTCCCATGTTTACAGCTTGTTGAGGTAGCTCTGCTATAACTGTATATCTTGCAAATTTGGACATCTTCAGTAGCAGCTTTATTAACAACCCACAAACAAGTGATGGTTGTCTGTTTCCTCCCCTTTGTCTGCTGACTCTTGTGTAATCTGCTAAACCAGATTCAGCTGCAAAAACCCAGTTTCCTAGGTGTGGATCCTTCTGTATAGTTGCACCCTGATTTGGATCAGTTGGTGTGAGGACCAGATTGAAGTGGGATAGCCCAATTCAGTTCCAGAGCAAAGGGAACTTAATTTGTAATGTTTTCCCAGCTCTGGAACACAAATCTAGGTTGATGTAGCTGCTATTAAATTTATCATATTCGTTTCAGTTTAAAAATTGAATGTGCTCTGGGCACAATTCATTCAGGTTTACTCCACAGTTTAGTGTAGTCATATTGCCAGGTTCTCTGTACATCAATGAAAAAAGAAGAAGAAAAATGGAGCCTTTGGGGCTTAACCAGTGATTTGATTTTAAGCCAGCTTGGGTTGGAGACACAAATCAGATGAAGCATGCACAACTGTGAAAATAATTGGGATACACCACAAAGCCTTGAATTGGCCTCCAAACTAAATTGTGTGGGTGTGGGTGTGCACAAACCAATGTGAAATGCAAAAACACATATTCCAGGGCAATTGTAACAATTAGTGATGAGTGCTGTTTTCAGACAAATGCGCAAAAAAGGCAAGAACCAAAGGTGTCTCTGTGATCCTAGGGTAACTACTAGGGATAGGACTTTCACAGGGAGACTCTACTCCCAGACCCACTATTTGGTGGAAATCTCCCGGCCTGAATGGAAGCCATCAAACCTGCAGGAAGTAGAGCTACTTCATGCCATTCCTGTGCTTTTTCTTTGTGCCTCTAAATAGCACCTGATGCAAGTCGCTGGGAATCTTTGCAGCTCACGTGGTGTCTGAGGTGCTATCCAGAGGGTATAAAGAAGTGGTGCAGGAAGAGAGAGGAAATAAGAGGGCTACTCTCTTTCCTGCTATTTTGATGGTTGCCAGACCCATAATTCGGCCTGAGGGGTTTCTGCAAGAGTATGGGGTGAGAGTTCATCCCCCCCCCTCCAAAACCAAAGTCCAATCCTTAGCAGCTGCAGAGCAAAGCACCACTAGTCAGCTATGGCATGCAACAACATCCCCATGTATATATTCTGCAGTAGTGGGCATCAGTCAGTGTAAAATAATTTGTAATTAAAGACATCCAGTGATTTGAACTGAGGATAAGTACATTGAAAATGCTGAGCTGCTGGTGACAGCTTACCTCAACAAAGCCCAAGGTCTCCATAAACACTTCAGTTACTAAGGCACTACAAATGTCTCAGATTGAAATCACTATGCAGTATATATATCCCCACACTACCTGCCATTTTATATGGGTGAAGTGAAATACAAGTGTCTTTGTTGCTAGCAAGGACTCACATTTTATAATTTATTTTTTCTTTCTTTCTCCGTTAGCTTACTTAGTTTATGAAACAATTTACCAATAGGATTTAATGATGGGCATGAACTTCTGGTTGAGTGATACATCTTGGTGTCCAGTCTCCTCTGACAAGTGCCCACTCAGAAACAGTGCCTGGTAGAGGTGGACCAGGGAAGTGACTTTTGCGTGGGCATCCATTGGAGAGGGCGGGGTGCTGAACCACTGAACTGAACACCTGTTTCAGTGAACCAGGATGAACTGCTGAACTGGCAGTTTGTGCCCACCTCTAGTAGGGGTGTGTGTGTGTGTGTGTGTGTGTGTGTGTGTGTGTGTGTGTGTGTGTGTGTGTGTGTGTGTGAGAGAGAGAGAGAGAGAGAGAGAGAGAGAGAGAGATACTCAGTGGATATTTGTATTCCTCTTATTGGTTCATCAGAATTAATGAATTAGTGTTAGTCTTTTTTGGGGGGGGTTATAATTTCTAGTGGGGAAGGATGTTTCTGAGCTGGGTTGACTGGGTTGACTGTACTAACCAGTTGTTTCCTCCTGCCTTTGATTTCAAAAAAGAGCCCTGACTCACTGTTCACCTCTTTCCCACCCTTCTGTCTTTTGGGAGTTGGTGAGTGTGTTGAGGCCTGTTCCTAAGAGTCATGTTTGTTAGTTTCGCTGTAGATATGTTCAACTGTAAATAAATATAGTTTTCTTTCCCTACTATCAATGCCACAGAGTGAAATTTGAAATTATAAGTGCCACTTGATGAGTAAAATGGGCTGGACTAAACTGAGAACCTTGAAGGTATCCTTCTCTGAGGAATTTGCTGTGCAGATAGAGAAATTTGAGCAGAATTCAAAATTCTGCAACATTTCATCCTTCTACTGCTACTTCTTCCTAGCATTTTCCTACAGGTACAGGTTCCAATTTTGGGATCCTGAAATGCCACTCTGCCTGATTGACCATGTCTTCAGATAACAGCCCAAAATATACATGTCCTTATTGACTGGTTCCTGCCATCTCAGTTTGGGTCACCCACATGGCTGTCATGCATTAATTTTCATGTGGTTAGCAGTTTGGGCAATAGTGGAAGATGCTGCTCTAAGAACATGTCCATCCCAGTGGAGCTGGCTTTCTCTCCTCTTCTCTGTTACTGATACCACACTTACAGGTAGTTGCTGTTAGGTAATATCATTTATGATGTTGAGTAGGGCAGGACCCAGTATCCAGTGGAGCATACATATTTCTATGACACGGATGTGATTTTCAACACCTATTGTTGCTGTACAGCACTCTGTGCCATACAAGTGCAACAGGAGGGACAATCATCCTGTAAATCTTGGATTTGAGATGAATTGGCATTCGTTTGTTGCAAAGCACACGAGTGAGATCTTGCCATCACAACCAGGCTGTGTTCACCCTTGCTCATATATTGTCACTGATACCACCATCACCTTGGAGATGAGAGCCAAAATACTGGAAGATATCCACATTCATTAGGTTTACTTCATTTATTTGAAGTGTTCCATAGGTGGCAACAGTCTCTAGAGACTCAGTTTTCTTGATGTTTAGGTGGGGTCCAAAGTGCTCATTCCATGTTTGAACTTTATTTCATCCTTCCACCATCACCCTTTCCCCCTACGTAGCGGCACAAATATGACTGCTGACCTTTGCACAATTGATAGAAAGTTGTCTGGGAGTAGAACTAAATCTGTACTGCCCATTGTGCATCTCAAACAATATAGCCCAAACAGATGGCTCTCTGTAGCTTCCACCCCCATCCCAGGTAAATATGTGTTTGTGTTTTCCTTATTTGGGAAATGGTTTGTTTTCAAAGATATATTAAAATGTATACATGCTGTCATGGACCCAGACAAATATTGGGTCAGCATGTCAACAAAATGACATCTATGCCTAAGGGTATCAGTCTATCTGCCTTTGTTTAGGCGCACACTTAGTCATGAAGCCCCTGCATATAACTAGTAATGCTTTTCAACTGAAATATGCAAAACATTCTGAGAACATTTCCATAGCAAATGGATTATAAATGGCATCCTATGATGAAAGCCCAAGGGGTCTGTGCCATTGCTGTTGAAAAGGACAAATTTGCATGGATTCCAGTGCACCAAGGGTATCTTGCTTTATGCCGCTTGGAGAAGTAGCACAAGAACGAGTGTTGTTGCTTCTATAGAACTGCCCAGAGGACAATAAGCATAACTTAGTGCAAGAAATGGCTTATGAAATGACTTCAGGAAGATAAAACAAACTGCATCTGTTATACAAAGGCTGAGAGCTCTGTTTCTGCCAACAGCAGAAGAGTTGTACAAGCGGAACGACATCACTGGATGCAACAAACAGCTCAATTCACGGAGTTTAGTGCAATTATCTGAAAAGCTTGTTCAGGGGCACAGGCTGTGAATTTAACCATCAATTCAAGCACAACAGAATTTATTTATTTATTTATCTATCTATCTATTTATTTATTTACTTTAAAGTGGAGGGGATATGAAAAGACATACCCCCTCAACGTCATATTGTTTCTGGAGATATTAAGCTTTAACTTGAGAGCAAAGATGGGCATGAACCATGGTTTGGTAGCCCGGTCTGGTAAGGAGTGTTACATTCTTTCCTGCCCTACCTCCTCTGAGTGATCGCCCAGTCACTGGCATCTGCTCACATCCCTCCTTTGTCTCCTCCAGTGGCCACACATTCAGATAAGGAGGTGGAAGAGGACAGCACACCTCTGCTGGTGAGTGGGCGATTGTCTGCCTGGAGAAGGCAAGGGAAGGAAGCATGCAGAGCCCATGGAATGCCTCTGCGGGTGCTGCACCAAACCAATTCGTGCCCTCTCTACTTGAGCCTTTTCACATCACTACCATATTTGTACAGTATTGTCTCTCCTTTAAACATAGCATAGTAATCTTTCAAAACAAGTACAGGGTGGTAGGCTGCAACCACAGGATTGTAGAGATGGAACAAGCCCCAAGGATCATCTCATCCAGGGATGCTGAACCTCTGGAAGTCCATATTTTTGGGCTGTAGGAAGCCTATGATGTCCCAAAGTTTCGCTACCCCAAATCTCTGCCTCATTCTATCTTCCTCTCAGGAAGCTTTCATCATCTATCTCCCTTGCAGGAGTGCATGGTTCCTCATCCTTGCCTACCAGAGGCCCAGAAGGTATGGTTCAGACACCCTGCCTAGGATGCCAGTGATAACCTCTTCATACCAGGAAAAATATAGTCCTATATATAAGTAGAAAACATAGGATACACAAATATAGACTGGACAGCACCGGCTTGCCAGTACATTGTTGAAAAGATAAAGGGCTCCTAGTAGATCAAAAGCCTAAACACAAGAAGCAACGGCAAATAAACAAACAAACAAATAAAAAGAAATTAATGCAATGCATTACTAGGCTGCTTCAAAAAGAGTATGGTATCCAGACCAAACATACATTTTCTTATGTGTGCATCTTCCTGGTGGCTTGTTGTTGATTGGTTTGCCCTAGTTTGTAGCTGGACCTTGCCTTTGACATCTCCTCACTTGATGTATGTTTTTTCTGTTAGGAATCTCCTCTCTTTCTCATCTTGGCTTTGGATGTTCCTTACTTGGCTTCTCTGATTGTGGTGAGCAACTTTCTAGCAGAAACTTGCTCTTCCAAACACAGCACACGCTGGACCAATGGCATTCACAATCGTCTTAGCCAGTCATACCTCACAAAGTTGTGATGATAAATTAGAGAGAGAAGAAGGAGGCTGGTGGCTGTGGATTTGTTTTTGTGTATTCTCTCTTTAGCTTTAATAATACATAGCTAAGAACTTTGCAAAATAAATGCCTCCCGTGTTGTGGTCCAGCGCCGAGCCTTGTGTTTGCCCCCCCCAACCATTGACGACACAGAGACAACTGTATTTGTGGGCAAATTGTGAAGGCCACAGCTTTATTGACTAGGTGACAACCTGCAGTACTCTGGCAAGGCATTGGGTCGGATCCAACACTATCGGGGAACCCGCCTGTCCCCCGATACTCCTGGTGGCGCCCCCCACAGGTGGCGGTACCCTTGATTCTCAGCTCCTGGAAACCCCCGTGGGTGCAGACTCCTTCGAGTTTTCCTTCGTCGAGCTGAGCAGAGAGGCCGTCTGCTATCCCTCCCGAGCCGGGACACTCGCGGCTCCCTCTTGGGTCCACCGTTGCCACCTGTTGCTTCTGAGCCAGGCAGGCTCCGTCCGACGGCCACCTCCACCTGGATCCGGTCCCAATGCCGCCAAACTGCCCAAGCTGTGACAAGATACAACAAGCACCTTTTAAATTACATAACCAACCAAATGTACAACTTCCAGGGTGTGGTGGGTGGGTAGCAACGTGGAAGCCGGCGCCGAATGGCGGGCTTCTGGATGGGCAGCCCCTTTTAAAGGGCAGGGGCAGGCGGCGGCTTTGCGCCTGCGCGGGCTGGTCAACGACCCGGATGCCCGCGAATGCAAAGCCCGCCGGGTGCCCGAGATTGGCCCCGACGCCCGGCGCGGCGTTTGGGTGCTCTGGGCCGGGCGCCATCTTAGGGCAACCATGTTCCGGCCGGGCTGCGTCCCACAACGCCAGACCCGGTAAGTCAGGTCTGTGTTTTAGTGTTCAAAGCCTGGTTACATTTTTATACATAGACTCACATTCCCTATGTTCCTCCTTCAAATGTAGCAAACAATACAGCCATTATTTGCCTATAAACTCCAGTTCAACTGCTGATGAACGTTTTGAGAAGAAAGAATGCATAGGTAATTAATTCAGAATTGTTTGTTAGGAACATTAGGTCATTTGTCACCTTGCCCCACAAATCTGTTCAGATGTCACATTTTATCAGTGGCTTTAAAAATATGTTGATTCAATTATAAGTCCATAAAGCGGTTAGGACATGCTACAATTCACATTCTAAAACTGACAGGCATCAAATATTGAACAGGCAGGCATCATTCAACCAAGGGAAATGCTGTAGAATAAACAAGAATGGCTTTGGGACAGGTTTGCCCAACCTATGAACCCCACCGAAGCACATTTTGAGGTCATCCATGTACATGAATCTTCCTTATTACATTTCTGCAATCCCAGGATATACTGTAGCAAAAGAGAATGTTCTGGAGAGCCTGGTTTGGGTCACCTTGATGGCAAAGCAACATGTTCTTTCAAGCATTGCATATTGTTAATCTTTGCTTTGGCAGACATAGCTGAAGTCCATTGTTCTTTTCCCAAGAATTAAGAGCCCGAGGGTTCTGAAATCTACCTCACAGCATGAGTTAGTCATGGCTGGTATGTGTGTGCTCATCTTAGTTTCATTGGCATGGGCAAGGAGGACAACCTTCATGTCATAGGTTCTCCTTTGGGTATTTACCTTTTGAGGATGAGGCACTGCAAAATTATTCTCTTGACTTATTAAAGAATGATAAAAAGCAAAGCAAAGTGTTCTGCTTATATACTGCCCCATACTAGTTCAAGTTTTCTCTGGGCAATTTACAGTTTCATTACAGTATGCAGTCTACACATTGCCCCGCCCCCCAAGCAAGCTGGGTACTCATTTTACTGACCTCGGGAGGATGGAAGGCTGGGTGAACCTTGAGGCTGCTACCTGGGATTGAACCCCAGGTTGTTAGCACAGTTTTACCTGCAGTACAGGCATTTAACAAGGGCACCATTAGGCTCCTCAAGCAAACTTGAAAAGAACATAGAAAGAGATGGACACACAGGATAGATAGATAGATAGATAGATAGATAGATAGATAGATAGATAGATAGATAGATAGATAGATAGATAGATAGATAGATAGATAGATAGATAGATAGATAGATAGATAGATAGATAGATAGAT
>JAHTLZ010000129.1:93088568-93115375 GCA_023846285.1 Phrynocephalus versicolor
TATCTATCTATCTATCTATCTATCTATCTATCTATCTATCTATCTATCTATCTATCTATCTATCTATCTATCTATCTATCTATCTATCTATCTATCTATCTATCTATCTTTAGATTTGTTCTGTTTCTTGTTGATACACCTGCACAGAATAGCTGGCTACTGCTTCAAAAAAAAAAAAAAACCATATCAAACAACTAACACAAGTTCAGTACAGTGCTGCCTCCTAAGACAAAATTAATTGGTTCCTGGGGTCCATTCGTTTTACGAAAAATTTGTCTTAAGAGGCACAGTTTCCCATAGGAATGCACTGAAAACCAAAGGAATGGATTAATTGCTTTTCAATGCATTCCTATGGGTAGGCTGTCCCAAACTCCCTCATTCAACTGGCAGCTGAGGGCTGTGGAGCAGCCTTCCACTGCTGGTTGATTGAGGGATTTTACCCCCAAAGTGGGAAAGCTTTTCCCCTTCTTTGCAGGGTTGGGGCAGGGGAAAAGCTTCCCCCCTTTTACTGACTACCTCAACCCAGGTTTTTCTTTCTGAAGTCCAAGAGCAGGATTAAAGCTGAAGCCAAGTGTAGGGGAAGTCTGAAACTTGCACAACTCTCCTGGAGGTTGGGGGTGGTGGAGGTGAGGGGAGAAGAATGAGGTGAAGTAACCCATGTCCACAGCAGGAAGATAAGGCAGCCAAGCAGGAAGAGGAAGGGGAGGCACCAGGGCTGCCATTTATCTCTGTGTGGGGTGGGGAGCAGGGAGAGACTGGAGGCCCCAGATGCATCCACTCTTCACAGCAAGTGGAGGGAACAATGCCATGAAGGACTGGGAGGGAGAAAGGAAGGGAATGGGGAAAACACAGCACAGCAGGGAGGTGGAGCTGGCTGCAGCTGTTGACTCTCGCTCTCCAAGGCTGCTGGGCAAACACATCCACACCTGCAGTCAGGCAGCACCCAGCCACTCCGCAGAGCCCGCTTGCTGCCCAACCTGCCTTCGCATCCAATCGAGCGGTGCAGAGCCCAGGTGCATGCAACTTAGGCGCAGGCTTCTCTCGTGACCACCACCACTGGCCTCTCCACTCCCTGGGAAGTTACCACCACTGTGCCTGCATTATGGAGCCAAGGTGAAGCAGAGGAAGCACCTTGTGTGCTTGCAAGCCGCTGCCTCCCCTTTGCCAGGCTCTGCATGGAACCATTTGAAGGGCTCCATGCATGGAGCCAAGTCGCTGCCTCCCCTTTGCCTTGGGCTCTGTGCACAGAGCCCTTTAAATTGGGGGGGGGGGCATCAGCTTCGATCCTGGTTTTCCCAACAGTGTAGCACCAAGGTATTGGGTGCTACATGGTCAGGAAAGCCAGGATGGAAAGCCAGGCTTTTTGAATTTTGCATGCCTGTTGGCTGCCAAGTTGGCAGCTCGGTGGTTTGAATCCCGCTGTATCTTAAACACTGTTAACCCCAGGTCCTCCCAACCTAGCAGTTTGAAAGCATGTTGATGCAAGTAGATAAACAGATACCACTGTAAAAAGTGAGAAGGTTAAAAGACAGTGTTTCCTTGCAGCCATGCTGGCCACATGGCCACGGACTTGCACAACACTGTATCTTCATCTTGAATACAGATGTGAGCACCACTCCTAGAGTTGGACATGACTAGCACACATGTGCAGGGGGAACCTTTACCTTTACCTAACCCCTTTGGGTATTGGGTATGAGAAATTCAAACACTTGCCCCACAAGATGGATTTTTCACAAGACAGCTGGTAGGCAAACCATTTTTGAAAAAAAAAAAAGCCTATACCCAGAAATTCCATTCGTCTTACGAAGAATGCGTCTGACGGGACATTCGTCTTGCAAGGTCCCGCTGTATCTTATACAGTTTCACATGGTGTTAAAATGCTCCGAGGTTCCCTTGATATGTAGATTAAAACTACACTGGATAGCCAGGAAGGAAGCTTCAGATAATGCAGGCTTTGTGGAAAGCTACTGATTCCCCTTCTAAAGCAGAAATTGCACAAATGCTTTTTCTATCACTTATATACTCTCAAAGGACATCTGATCAGAACAAATTGCTCTGGCTTTATTGTCGTTCCAAAAGCAACTAAAGGAAGTTAAAATCAAAAGCTATTACTCTGATTGTTATCTTGAAAACATCCCTGTCTTGTCATTATTTGTTTGCCTGGAGCTGGGTTTTGGATATGCTTCTAGTGCTGTATAATTTAAGCAGCCACAGTGGCAGATGCCTTTGGTCTAATCAAACACTCCTGATTTAGTGAGACCGCTAATATAAACTGCAGATAGAAAAGGAAGCAAAACTCCAAGTTGGAACATAGCAGCTGGGATCAGAAAGAGCAAGGCAGATACTGATTGAATCATAGACTCATAGAATCATAGAGTTGGAAGAGACCTCAAGGGCCATCCAGTCCAACCCCCTGCCCTGCAAAAAACCCCATCACAGTATTTCCGACAGATGGCCACCCAGCCTCTGCTTAAACACCTCCAAAGAAAGAGACTCCACCACCCTCTGTGGTAGCATATTCCACTGCTGAACAGCACTAACCATCAGGAAATTCTTCCTAATGTTCAAATGGAATCACTTTTCCTGTAGTTTGAAACTGTTGTCCCAAGTCCTCTGAAGCCATGAAAAACAAACTTGTTCCCTCTTCAATGTGACATCCTTGCAAATATTTAAACATAGCTATCATGTCCCCTCTCAGCCTTGTTTTTGGAAGGCTAAACATTCCCAGCTTCCTAAGCCATTCCTCGTAACTTAAGACATCTCTTCCAGACCTTCAACCATCCTGGTCACCCTCCTCTGTACCCACTCGAGGTTGTCAACATCCTTCTTAAATTGAGGTGCACAGAACTGGACACAGTAATCCAGGTGGGGTCTGACCAGAGCAGAATAGAGTGATACTATCACTTCCCTTGATCTAGACACTGCTTCTGACAATGCAACCAAGAATTGCATTGGCTTTCCTGGCTGCTGCGTCACACTGCTGCTGACTCATGTTCACTTTGTGGTCCACCAAGACCCTCAGATCCCCTTCACATGTACGCTTTTTCCGCCAGGTATTTCCCATCCTATATCCGTGAAATTCATACTTTTTACCTAGATGCAGCACCCTACTCGTACATTTCCCTCTATTGAAACTCATGCTATTAGCTTTGGGCCAGCACTCTAATCTGTCAAGGTCCTTTCCCCCTCCCAATTTAGTATCATCTGCAATTTTAATTAGCATACTCTCTATTCCTTCCTCCAAGTCATTAATAAAGATATTGAAAAGCACTGGACCTAGAACAGAATCCTGGGGCACCCCACTGGTCACATATCTCCAAGCTGAAGAGAGGCTGTTTATGATCACCCTGTGGGTGCGATCAGTCAACCAATTACAAATCCACCTAACACTGCCACTATCTATCCCACATTCTACTAACTTCTTTGTAAGTATACATGGGGATCCTTATTGAAGTCCTTACTGAAGTCCAGATAAGCAATATCCACTGCATTCCCCTCATCCACCAGGCCTGTAATTATATCAAAGAAAGAGATCAAATAAGTCTGGCATGACTTGTTTTTAAGAAACCTGTTGACTTCTTGTAATGAAAGCATTGTCATTACAATTAATCATTCTACTCTTGTTTGCAGTTACACAAACTGTTTGAATGCACAGAACTGAGACGGCCCCTGCTTTGTTTTGCAGACTTGCACAGTTTGGAAGTACTGGTTGTGTTTCTTTTGTCCTTTTGATACTCAGCCGGTTCTTCTGTGCCTACTGTGTTGTTGAGCTTCGTCACAAATGGAAAAGACTAGTTTTGCCATTCTGCATGAATTGTGGAAGCCCCACAGGGGAAAAAACAAACAAACATAAATGTGGTTTGTTCTCATGCTGACCTCAAAAAAAGTACTCTTTGCCTCATTCTCATGATGCAGAATAAGAATCCCACAGGAATCTCCAACTTCTCAGTGATTCTTTCTGAGATGGAAAAAATTTGTCACAATTCTCCACATTTCAAAAGAATGTAATTGAACTGGAGGTGTGCAGATCCTGCCAAACTGGACTAACCTTTGACCTTTTGGTGACACCTTGACCTAGTCTGGCTCATTTGTGTCATTGTTGTGTCTTCAGTTCTCCATGAGGACTGTATTCCTGTGAATGGGGATATGCAAATACTAAGGCAAGGTTATAGACCGGCTGCTCCAAACAGCCTTTCAGTGCTGGGAGAGGCTCCTTTGCCTCCCTGCACTGGAGGCGACATGCAAATTGTGGACCATGTGGTCTGTCAGGCTAGGAGCCTATATAAGGCTTAAGTGAAGGTTTCCTTACCTCTTTCGCCTCATGCCATGCTCCCACCCCACCACCCTATTAGGAGGATGAGATTAGCTGGTTGTACCACGGACGGATGGGAATTTTTGATTGCTACTACTCAGATTGGCCAAGAGTGGCAGTGAGTTTTTGCCCAACCCATTCTCCTCAGGTGAAGTGCACTCATTTACTATTCTGCTGGTCACAACCAGCAATTAGTGCAAGTGGCAATCCAAGTTAGTCAGTATTAGAAAGTAGAGTGTTTATAATTTACCTGGCAGCCCTTTATATTAATAGTCTAGGATATCAAGATAATTAGTTAAGTGTCAAGAATCAAGATATGTAAAAGTTGACAAAAATATATATAATGTATATTTAACAGATAAGGGAAAAAGAATTGTAAAATGGAGGCAGTTAGATTCTGCAGTCTCATGATGTTATCCACAAGTGTAAGGGATAAGTAATCACAGGCAAGTTACGTGATGAAGCACAGGTGGAATAATTTATAACATCATGGTTGCATCAGATTGCATCAGATTGTAATTAGTGATGAGTCATATCTGATGGGTGCTAAACTGTATATAAGCACTAGCTTGTCATATGTTAGTTGGGACTGTTATGGTGAGAACAGTACCCCACACTCTGTTTGTTTGTTGTATTGTAAATATTGCTTGGTTGTTATGCTGTTTGTATATTTTGATGTATATATGAATGTATGAGTTTTTACTCTACTCATTGTCATTTGTCTTTTCTGTTTACTGAACTCTGCAATACTTTATATCATTACTAACACTTTATCTACACGCAACGGCATTAAAATGGGCTCCTAGAGGTTAGATAAGGGCTGGCCTGTTTCTTTGGGATAGGTGCTGTGCTACTGGACAGCACCCATCTAAATTTAATTAGACCCTATAATTCATGCCACTGGCACTATTCTGAGCCCTCCCACCCCACCACCACCCCAGATTTTTGTCCTTTCCAGCTAATCTGTAACACAGTCAACCTATAAACTGTGGCCCATTTGGAACGCCACAATTCTTGTCTCATCTCTTTATTTTAGGGCTGGGGTAGCAATGGGTGATCCAAATAGCACGAGTGGCAATATGCAGAGCTGGGGTTTCTGGTCCGCTCTATTTTCTAGCCCACAGAGTGGAAAGCCCCCCTTGCTTTTTAAGGCACTTACTGAGAATGAGTATATGACAGGCTTTTATAGAATTCTAAGCACAGTCATTTTTAAAATTCATTTTAAAAGGACAACTCAGGCAGCCTGCTTTTCTACAGTTTTTATTCTTTCTCTATAACTTTGTCCTTCCTGTTCCTTGGATCTTGATATGAGGGGTGAGGTGGCCAAATAATAAGATAATTAAATCAGCAAGCTTGCATAGGAAAAGGCAAGAAAGATTTCATTTCTAAAGCAAGCAGCATGCCTTCCCGTGTCTTCATAGGTTTTTCTTTCTTCCCAACACATGGATGTTAGGTTTAACAGAAGGAATCCATGGGGTCTTGCCATTCTGTCCTGTTAATGCCTTTGCCTTTTTTACTTCTCTCCATGGTTCCCCTAGAAATGCAGAAATATCCCTTATTCAGTCTTTTTCTTTTAATGTGTATCCAAAGAAAATGCACAACCCTAAGAAATATTAATGTCAGCAAGTGCATTTGGAACAAAAATATGATGTTATACATAATAATAAATATTGTTAACAGGGGTGATTGTATGACCTATGCATAGAAACAGGTGAATTATAACTTTGAAGCCAATTTGTTCCTCCTGTAAGCTAGCTGGTTTACAGGAAGTCTGGACCAAAATTGCCGTGCCTCAATTTGATTCTGAGGAAAAGTGAAATAATTTTGGAAACTGATTTGTGACTGGAAGACAAACAGCATTAGCTGATTCTCCCTCTCTTTCTTCTTTCATTCCTGCCTGCCTGCTTTGGAGGGAAAACACACACACAAGTTTTAAAAATGTCTATCATACAAAGAAAATAATGTGAAAACTGGCAGATTTACTCTCATCTATTGCGTTTTCTAATTTTCATGCCGGACAATGCAAAACCAAAGAAGCCATTCTGGTGATCCAGTGCAGGTGAATGGGTGACCTGCAAAGTTACTATAGTTTCAGAAGAGGAAGCTGTGTCAGTCCATGTTAGCATATCAGATGCAAGAACAAAACAAAAATGAAAAAGTAAAGGGAAAGAATTGTGGCACCTTAAAGACTAATATTTTAATGTAAGCTTTCATGAACACCACACACACACACACACACACACACACACACACACACACACACACACACACACACACACACACACACACACAAACACACACTTGTCTGATATGATGTAAATATACTGGCTAATTCATGGTTCTATTCATGCATTCGAGTCCTGCCTGCTTCCCACTGCACCATCACCTCCCTACTTGGTCCCGTCTCCTGCTCTTCCTTCTCCACTACTGCCATCTTTAGAGACAGTGGCCCAGCATCGCTTCTGGGACCCAGGCCTGCTGTCTCTATGCATGTGCTGGTGTATTATCACAGTGGTAGTAGCAATGTGGCAGCAGTGGTGTTGTGGCAGTGGCAGCTCAGCCATGGCATGGTGGTGGCCCAGCCAAAGAAAGTAAGATGTAGCACTCCCTCCCCCCAAATGGGGAAGAACCAAACACCAAACTAGTTTGTGGTATAGTCTTCTAATTATTTTGTGTTGGCTTGTGGTTCGTGGTGCCTGACCAACCATAATTTTTCAGGTTCATGCCCATCTCTACTATGGATCCATGCACAACTCTTGTAATTTTACTGTTGTTATAAGGAGAAATCCTAAGTAGGATGATAAACTAAGAGAGCTTCATGATGGCCACTGGCTGTGTCATTAAAAAAAAAAAAACAAATTTCCTACAACTGACAGACAGACACTTTAATACGGTTCCCCTGGGAAAAGGCTTAACCTGGAAGGCTTCATGCCTTAGCATAGGCTTAGATTTTTATTTTAAAAGGAAGCCCTCAGCAAACACTAGGGAAGCTTCATTTTTGAACAGGAAGCTAGGCAGATCTAGGTCTACATAAAGCCACAAAGCCTACTAATTAGGCCTTTCTGTTAGTGTTCTCTCTCTCAAGTGGGATGCTCAAAAGAGAGAATAATAGAATTTGTAGTAACGCTGCTTCCCCACCCCAAAGTCACATAAAATTGAATGACACATCTCTGACTGCCATTTTAATTGACATGGGCATGAAATAATTTTTTTCACGTTATTTGTTATTCATTTTGTTATGGAACAAAACTAATAACGAAGGGACCCTTCAAAGAAAAATGAAATGAAACAAAGCAGAAATTTCTGTTTTGTTTGCTTTGTTTTTGTTTTCCCATAGGAATGCATTGAAGCAATGCATTCCTCTGGGGAAAAGCCGGCGGTCTCCCCCCCCCCCCCACACGCGCCCGCGGGGGGGCAGGGGGGGCCCCCCCCCCCCGCAGAAGCCACTGCCGATCAGAAGTAGCATGGGGTTTTGGCAGGAAAAAAACTTTTAAAAGCCTATCTTTCCCCCCACCTCATCGGGTGCCATAGAGTGGGGGGGGGAATAAATAAATAAATAAAAACACACCAACCCAACCTGCAGGCCAGCTGGTCGGCATAAGTTAAAAAAAGGGGGGAAAGCACTGACCTGGCCTGCTAGCCAGCTGGTTGGCGCGAGTTAAAAAACAAACAAAAATGAAACAAACGAACAATGAAACGATTTTTTTAAAAAAATTCATTTCGTTCTAAAAGAAATGAAACAATAGCAAACAAAATGAAAAACAAAACAAAACACCATTTTGGCGTTTCGTGCCTATCTCTAGTGCTGCTTAAACCTAACATATGCAAGTTTCCGAAGGTAGACTTTTGGATTCTGATATAAAACAAATTAATTCTCATGTAAATAGCTGATTTTTTAAAAATATTTCATTGCTCCTTTTATGGCCTTTTTAATGCAAACCTTAATGGAACCACTGGCATATTTACAATTTTCCTCTCTTCCCCAAGGTATCTTTTCATATCTTTCTCCCCCCTCCTGAATTATATAGTTGGCCTTCATTAAGGATTCATTGTTTTAGGACTCCTAGATGCAATCCTGCTATAATTTACAAGGAATTGGAAATAATAAATTTAATTTTCACTACATGATCTTATAAGAAAGATTGAACATTCCTGCTTAAACAATATCCCTTAATGAAAGGTATATGCTAATGAAGGGGGCTGTGTAATGAAAGAAAACTCATTTGCAAACAAGTTCATTACATCCTGCAGGTGCATAGAACAGTTTGAAAGAAATTCAAGAAGATATTATTTGTACCCCATCTGTTGGAACCACCCAAATGTCTTCACGAAGGTGGCTGTTTTACAACAAATACTTGACTTTGCAAGAGAAAGATTCCATCTTTTGTAGAGGTCCTTGGTCTTCAGTCCATTTTCTCAGCATTCTGCATGGAGGTGCAAAGCAGAAGCAAAACAGACCCAATGATACAGTAATCCACCATTAATCATGGGGGTTAGGAGCTGACCCGGCCAGCGATAAAGGACAATCTGTGATATGTGTATGCTGGGTGGGGTTGGGACCTCCTACATGTACCTTAGGCCTGGCACTGCCCCAAACGAGCTGCCTGGTGCTGCTCCAAATGGGCCACCTGGCGCTGGCCCAAATGGGCCTCCGGGTGATCCTGAAGGCACTTCTGGTTCACTGGAAACCACTTCTGGGGCCTCCTACAGGCCTGGGAAGCCCATCCGAGGTCTGCTCAGGGCAGCACCAGGCCTGGGGTAGGTGAAGGAGGATTTACACAGGACGAAGCAGCTTACCACAGGGGGCCTTGACTTCATTTAGTGTGGGCCTGTAATATACCTGGACTGCAGTATATAAACCACAAAATGATGGGGGATGACTATACTTCAGTTCCTCCCCGTTTGCTGGCTTGCTAGCAGGTAAGTAACACTTGCGATCATAGCAGAGGACTCTGACAGAGGTAAAAAAAAAAACCATTATGATGCCTCAGACTTGTGGTTGGTATGAGCAGATATCACCCCAGTTCTACTGTTACCAGGTTACCTGTGGAGTCCCGGATCAGGTTCAGGATTTTGACGTTCACATACAAAGCCCTCCATGGTTTGGCCCATATTCCTTGTCAGAGTGTTTTGTTTCAGTGTTACTTGCCCAACCCACCAGGTCATTGCAGATGAGGCCCCTCTGGGTAGCCACCCTGAGGGAGCCCCACAAATCCTCTAAAAGAGACAGAGCCTTCTTCATGGTGGCTCCATTTTTGTGGAATCAACTTCCAGAGGAGCTTTGCCAAATGGGCCCTCCCTGGCAAGATTTAAGAGACAACTGAAGACATTGCTATTCTGGAAAGCTTCCCATCCAACCCAAGTTAAGTTGAGATATTTTTACATCCTCACACTGTCATTTGTTATTTGTATTTTTGTTCTTCCTTTTTTACATCCAGTTTTATCATGCTCTGGCACTTCTGTAGTTAAATAGTCCATGATTTATTACATATTTTTTCATTGTGTATTTTGTATTGCTGTGAATGGTTCTGAGTACTGCTGCAGCACTAATGGGTGTGGTATATTAAGTTTGAATAATAAATAAATATAAGAAATATAAGAAGATAGCTATGTGAGCCACAATGGAACAGAACCCTTTCCCATCAAATGTAAACCTGCCAAAATTCTGTTCTGTAACCCCACTCATATAACAGGGATTGTGTGAGTAATTCTCAGATTTTTGGCTGTATGCCACACATCTGGGCATGTGACCAGTGCGTGTCAGAGAACACAATAGACATCTGGGACAACTCCAAGCAAAGGTTATGCGATTTGCAGTGTTTGTTACATAATTGTAACAAGATTGTGGCCCATGTTTATATTTTTCTTACATAACAGAACATATTTGTCATATGAACTATTAGCTTCCATCCACATACAACACTTAATGCATATACACATTTTATGAATACGTTATCATGAATAGATATGGGCACGACCAGAAAAAAATGATGTTTCGAGTTGTCGTTTGTCGGAACAGGTCCGTTTCAGGTCGTTTCCGTTTGTCGCGATAATTTTCAAAAATTTGTCGTTCCGTTTGTCGTTTGGTCATTTGGTCGTTTGTGGGTTGGGGTTAGGGTTAGGGTTAGGGTAAGTAGGCTCTGGGAGGCACCTCTCTGGGTGCCTCTGACGTCTGACCCACTAAGAAGGGAAGGGAAGCGTTTCGCGGAGCCGCCGCGTATTTATTTTTTACATATGTTAGGGTGGGGGGGTAAGTGGCAGAGGCACCTCTCTCTCTGGGTGCCTCTGACTCACTAAGAAGGGAAGCATACTAGTGTACCGGCGTACAGGTTAGGGAATGGGATAGTGAGAGTGGGCTCTGCGAGGCACCTCTCTGGGTGCCTCACTTTGACTCACTAAGAAGGGAAGTGTACTAGCATACGGATCTGGGTTAGGGTTGGTGGGGTTAGGGTAAGGGCTAGGCTTAGGGTTACGGTTAAGGTTAGGGTGGGTTATTGGGCTGCAGCTCTGGGTGCCTCTGACCCACTAAGAAGGACAGCGTACTGGCGTATGGGTTGGGGTTCGGGTTCGGGTTTGGGTTAGGGTTTGGGTTCGGGTTAGTGGGCTTTTAATGCCCTCTCTGGCACACCCAGAAGTCTCAGTCAAAACCTGGCCATGCAATTGGTGGAATGGCTCAAAAAAATTGCATGGTCCCATCCCATGGCCAGCCCATCATTGCGCATGTGCAGGTGTAAAAAAATAAAAATAAAATAAAATAAAATCAATGGAGACGTTTTATTGCAAGAAAAACCCACTGCTGCCTGCTACTATAAAAATTCAGGCAGTTAAAATACCTAATTTTCACATGTTTCTGTGGTGCTTTGGTGGTTTTTTTGGAGCACGATTTCAAAAGAAAAATTGTGGTCGCCATTTTGGATCCCCCCCACCGCATGGCAAATGGAGACGACGAGGATGCCCCCTCCAGCCTGGTACCAGCAGCCCAGGACAGGAGAGGGGGGGAAGTCTGGGGACCCCCCCCCCGAAACCACCCCTCTCTGGTAGGTGCCCTCACTGAGGCAGGCATACTTTCGCCTGCTTTTATGGCCGGGAATCGGGTGTTTTTTTAAAAAAACCTTTTTTCTGTGCTGCGCCGCTTGGCATCGCACGATCGCTGGCGCTGCGATGCCATGCACGACAACGACAAATCAGACCCAATTTATCTTTATCGGGTCGGGTTTGAGTTGCAGCGGAGTAACTGTCATTCTCGTTCCTCGTTACGTAACGAGCACGAAGAACGAGAACGGAAACGAGGATTTCGCTGAGTCGTGCCCATGTCTAATCATGAAGATTTTCCGAAGATTGTGTTCTCCATCTGTGTTGGAGACATCAGTCCCATACAGGATGAAGTATGGTTAGATAACTAAAAATGTGAGCTGGATCCTTCCCATCCCCAAGGAATTTAGTCTGTTGTTGTCTGTCAAGGCTGTTCATACATTTAAAACTACCATGTATTATCTGGTATCTGCTCTTGTGGACTATAGCCAACTGACCTGGCATTGTTTTGTTACTTGTGCCCTGTTGCCATATTTTTATCATATCTCTTGAAAACCCATCAGTGGCTATCTGTTCATTGGCACTATTGATTCTAAAAATGCTCTTTACTTCTGTGGGGTTGACTTCTTTAGTGCTAACTGAGAAGTTTCAGTCCAGATGGGAAAAAACACTAGATGAGAAAATATATAATTTGGGCCTCTTGTGCTATTTTGTTAATGGGTTATACAAAAACAAAACAAGAACTATACCAGCACATCATAGATAATGAACTGCAACATCATGTGAGCGCAGCTACTGCCTATCTGGAATTTAGAGATAATGGTCAGGCCTTTCTACCTGCAAGCTACTCGAATACTCTGACACTGGCACTATACAGAAAAGCTTCCACACTAGCCAAGTTTAATATTCTTCCTTCATTTCTGCTGGAAGGCAGATACAACAACATTCCTTATGAGCAGCACTTATGTCCTTGTGAGGCTGGTGCGGTGGAGACGGTTGGTCACGTCTTGCTGCATCGTTCCTTCTACAGTATACCAGTTTCCATGACAGTTTTATCCATCCGATCCTGCAAAGCATTCCAGGAGGAGATTATTATTATATACGCTATTGATTAGCAGACCAGTGTTCATCAGTATCTGATTAAAGTTGCCAGATTCTGTGCAGCAGCATTAGCTTGCAGGTAAGAAATAGTACCCTGATCTTTAAATATACATACAGTGGTCCCCTGCCCTTTCATGGTTCGTATACTGCACTCCCACTATATTGCGGGACTGCAATATATTAAAAAAGCCCCCCTGGGGTAAGGGGCAAAGGCCCATTTCAGGCCTCCCATACTTACCCCAGGACTGGGGCTGCCCCAAACAGGCCTGCAAGGGCCTTCCCAGGCCTTCTGGAGGCCCCAAAAGGGCCTCACTGCAAACCGGAAGCAACCTCATTTCTGAGCCCTCCAAGGACCTTTCTAGGCCTGTCAGAGGCCTCAGAAATAAGTTTTGGTGACCCGGAAGTTACTTCCGGTTCATAGGGAGGCCCTTTTGGGGCCTCCAGAAGTCCTGGGAAAGCCCTTGCAGGCCCGTTTTGGACAGCACCAGGCTAGGGGTAAGTACAAGAGCCCCCAGTTTAGGCCCCCCAGGGCCGACCCAACCTGCACCTGCATATCATGGATTTTCAATTATTGCGGGTCAGGTCGGGTCCCTAACCCCCACGATTAGAGATGGGAATGAAATAATTTTTTTTGTTTTGTTATTTGTTATTCATTTCATTATGTAACAAAACGAATAACGATCCTTGGAGTAAATTTAACACAAAATGAACCAAACCGAGAAAAATGTGTTCAGTTAGGTTCATTTCGTTAATGGGGGTGTAGATGTCTCCTACCTGGTGCTGGTCCGGAGGTCCTTTTGTGCCAAGCTGCATGGAGGGAGCATGCACCTCATCGATGCCATCAAGGAACGCAGCGGGCTCGAGCCTCAGCCCAGCCCTGGAGGAGAGATAAGCAGGCCATGTTTAGGCAGCCAGAGCAGCCCAGCTTTGAAGCCACCCCCTTGCACCTCCCTCCTGCGGCCTGTTATTGCAGGGCTGATCGGGAGGGGAGATAAGGAAGCCGTCCTTAGGCGGCCAGAGCAGTGTGGCTTCAACCCCCCCTTGTGCGTCCCTCCCACAGCCCGTTATCATGGGGTCAATTGGGAGGGGAGGTAAGGAGGCCGTGCTTAGGCGGCCGGAGCAGCACAGCTTCAAAGCTGCCCCTCTGCGCCTCCCTCCTTCGGCCCGTTATTGTGGGGCCAATCAGGAGGGGAGATAAGGAACAGCATGGCTTCAAAGCTTCCCCCCTTGTGCCTCCCTCCCACAGCCTATCACGGGGCCGATCGGGAGGGGAGATAAGGAGGCCGCACTTAGGAGGCAGAGCAGTGCAGCTTCAAAGCCGCCACCCCCTTGTGCCTCCCTTCCGTGGCCCGTTATCGTGCGGCCTATCGGAAGGGGAGATAAGGGGGCCACGCAGTGGGTGCTGGAAAAAAGCAGGTAAAATAAATAACGAATTAATGAAACAACAAAATGATTTTTTCCGTGAAAATTCAAAAAAAAAAAGAAACAAAACAAACTGAACTCCTTAACGAAACGAAACAAAACAAAACACCATTTTTTCAATTCATGCCCATCTCTACCCACGATAGGTGGGGGGGGGATCACTGTATGCATGTATTTGTTTATATGTATGCATTGAGGTTGGGTTTATAGTTATGATTGTCTCACGAAATTTGTCTCCCTTGGAGTCAGCTGTGCTCAGTGCATGTTATACTTGTGTCTGTTGGGTTTTTCTTCTTGTATATTTTTGCTGCTTGTTTAAGTTGTTTGTTTCTGATCTGTTGATTGTATTATTATTACTATTGATTCTGTACCAGAATGTAAACTACAAGCCTTATGTCTAGGCTGAAATGGTGGCAGCCATGGGGCTGCTTGTATAATCCCCAGCCCACCCAGGGGTCTCTTTGAGTATTGATGAAGGAAGTTCTACACCAGCTCTGCTGAAAATTTTTCTGTCAAACACATTAATGTCCATATTCCATCTAGGTTAGACAACTATTTTGAAGGAGGGCATAAATAGCCCCAGCTCTCTAGGTAGCTTTACCCAGATTCAAGCATAAAGCCTTAATAGGGCTCATATTCTTAGGGCTAGGCTTCAGAGCAGTTCTTGAAAGATAGACAGAACATAGCTTAACTATTCAGTTCAATTGTTGGTACATGGAGTCAAAGTTTTGCAAAGTTTTGCTTTTAAATTATTTCATAAATTGAACAGACTATTATCTTTGGAAAACTGCATTAAATTGGAGAGTACTCAGAGCATCTATTATATACAATAAGCATCTCCCCTTCCCACCTCCAGGAGAGATGGTATCTTCAGACCTTTTTACCATTAGATGTGGCATTATACAGGAGCATTTGTTCCACCCACTTGAAAAGGAAGATACGAATTCACTTTTTACTGCTGTACAACTTGACATTTGCCCAAGGATTAAATCCACAAACACACTCATTTACCAAAACCATTAAAATCAGACAGTACTTAGTCTGGGATCTGGTAACTGATTAGGCTGGCATACCTGCCTGCGCTTCAGAATTCTGGGAAATTACCACTATAAACATCAAATATGTTCTCCTAAATAATTTGTAGATGGCATTATTAGTCACACCCTGAAAATAATATCATGATGAACAGGGATGTTCATCATACAATCATGAAACTGGAAAGGCTCTCTAAGGCCATCAAGTCTAACATCCTGCTCAACAAAGGAAGCCAGATCAAATTATCTGACATAAACTGGTCTATTTTCTCTTGAATGCTTCCAAAACTGGAGGATTAAGACGGTGGATGGACCACAGGTCCAGTGAGGTAGAATGCAGCCAGTAGCAGGTGCAGGTGCTGCTATTTCTGCTGGGGCATGTGTCCTGTGCCTCCTTACCTACAATACATATGACACATGGGAAGTTAATCCAAGTCAGGTGATGCTACAGGTAAGGCACTGTGCCTCAGGTCTTCTGCTGTTCTTGCCAAGGTTTGTAGAACGGGAAGTCTCTGGAGTCAAGATGATGGTATTCCACTCCTCTTTTGTGACATGATATGCCCATGTCCACGAATCCCCCAGCTTTCTCACCAGTTACCCCTCTTCACCTCTGAGTTTTTGGTATGCAGACAATACACATATAAAGTACGTATACTACAAGCCTACTATTTCAAATTGCAGAATTTTATAGATCACCTACAAAGAGAGAAAGAGAAAGCCACACTGCGTCCGCAATCTTCTACAAGTAGAAAAATGGCATCAACAGCATGTTCAGCATGCTATTCCTCCCGAGGAACTGAGAAGTCCAGCAACTTGCATAATGGGATTTGGTTGGGTGTAATGACAGTCTCTGACTTCAAGTTGTGTTGTTCATTGGAATGACAGAATAGGATCTCAACTTAAGTTTTCAATTGCTTAAATGATTAATATCTTTTATTTTTCTGGCAGTAAGAGCACATATATTCCAAAGCTTATTTAAATCCAAAGAAGATCATTGTCTTCCTGCAGTGGTGCTAACTTAGTCTTCCACTAAATAGTTCTGAAGGATTGGCAAAAATCATTCTAGGGCTATTTTTATATGTATTATAGCATTATCTGCATTTCTAGTAGTAAATATTACCTTTACTTTGTGAAGGGAATGGAACAATTTTAAAAGGAAATATACATAAATATATAAATATATATAAATCATAGGAATCTTACAAAAATGGCTTTGAACAAATGGTATAATTCTTAACAGAAAATGGGATTGCTTTGCATCCTTTTAGAAAACTCAATCCATTCTAAAACAACCCATAAAGCATTACCATTACATTTTATTTTGGAAGTATTAAAGTCTTTATTCATCATAATCTCTTGTCCTCCCCCAGTGAATTACCAAAGCGATTTAGCAAGATACAAGGATTTTTCACAAAAGTAATGTAGGATAATTTGAGGAACTTTGTGGTAAGTTGTTATTTTTATATTTTCTATGAAAGTTTCCTTTGTGAGAAAAAGAATAGTTTCCTTCTAAGTATTCCTTCATTTTAACAGTGAATGAAGAAAAAAAAAACAGCTAAAAGACAATTTATTTTTAATAGCTTTGAAATCAGATCTACACTTGGCAATAAAACACCATTAAAACAAAGATGCTGCATTTTAATTCTGAAGCCTCAAATGACATTGTCAGCACTGAGTCATTGTCATTGCAAGGATCATATTCTTGACAGAAGGAAAAGGAGAGACTTTTAGAGTGCAAGAAAAGCTGCAAATAGATCCAGAGGCTCTTTGGCCTAGATAGGCACCATCAGTTTCATGAAGTAACTGCTATGTCTAGGGCAGTGGTTCCCAACCTTGGGTTCCCCGACATTCATGGACTGTAACCCCCAGAACCCCTTGCGTGCCAGCATAGCTAGTGGTGAAGACTACTGGGAGTTAGAGTCCAAGAATGACTGGGGACTTAAGGTTGAGAAGCAAAGGCCTCTAGGGCATCCATAATTTAAAGGGTTCTGGTGCTGTCCTTATGTAGTGCTAAAGTGGTATAGCTGTATGTCAGGGGTGTCCAAACTTTTTGCAAAGAGGGCCAGATTTGGTGAGGTAAAATTGTTTGGGGGCTGACCATTCGGCCCTTTTGGCCCCCGGGCTGGACTTTGGACAGGTCTCTAGGACATGCAAGGAGGTGGGAAGGATGCTGCAGCAACGGAGCCAGGGGAGGGGAGGCCAGGCAGGTGGCTAGGGGAGGGCAGGCAAACCATAAAACTACAAACTGATGTCACTATCTGGTATGGGGAGGGGCCAGCTGGTGGGGATGTGTGACAGGCTGAGCTGGTGGGGAGAAGAGGCTGCGGGCCACTCGAAATTTGAAAACGGGCCACATTTGGCCCCTGGGCCTGACCTTGGACATGCCTGCTGTAAGTGCTTGAAAAAAATGACACCAGTAATACTTCTGAAAAGTTCCCGTGCCCTTTGAAGAAAGTGTACATGTGGCCACATGATATGGATATTTTGTTATAAGAGAGGAAGAAGCCAAACTCTATTTTGGATGAAAATCAGAAATAAAAGGAGACCAGAATGTTGATGGGGAGGCGACACATATTAGGTAATGCATAAAGCCTCCATTCTTGATGTAGAGAAAAAGGAACACCCTGCTCCTTATTTTCTTCTACATTTTATCCTAAATGGAGTAGTGTTTGATGGGTAGAGATGGGCACGACTAGGAATTTTTTTTTCGAGTTGTCATTTTTCGGGGCAGGTCCGTTTCGGCTCGTTTCCGTTTTTTGCGAAAATTTGAAATAATTTGTCATTTCATTTTTTGTTTTTTGTTTGTTGTTTCTTCCGCGATTTCGCACAATTTGACGTCCCGACCGAGACTCCCAGACCGAGACAGTTGCGGTTCTCGGTGTTTTTGCGGTGGTGGGGAGGTGCGGGCGCAGGGTGGGCAGCGGTGGCGGGGGTCTATGGGTGGGCGGCGGCAGCGACAGGGGGCAGGGGCAGGCAGGCGGCGCGCGGGCAGGTGCACGGGCAGGCGGCTCACGGGCACAGGTCCCGCAAATGACGCAGAGCAGGCGAAAAACAGTTTAAACTGGCCTGGGTGATGGACTTGCTGCACAACAACAAGACTAGTGCATCCTAATAGACTGCAAATAAATGAATGAGATTGACTCACACAAGAACAAAGCTAGTAGAAGGGTGTGCCAGTCTGGCACTACTTTCACACAGTACAGGGCAAGTAACTAAGTGAAAGTGAACTGTAAGTTCTTCTAAGATGTAATTGTAAAATATTCTATAGAGGTGGGTGCCCTTCAACAAATGTGTTTGTTTGAGTGCCTGACTGCAAATAAATGAATGAGGTTGACCCACTAAGCTAGTACAGTATTCAAGCTGGCACAGAGTACACCAGTAAAGGACAAGTGAAAGAGTAAGTAAGTAAAATGTAATTTCTAAAATGTAATTGTAAAATATTCTATAGAGGTGGGTGCCCTTGGCTTGTTGCCAACAAATGTGTTTGAGTGCACTGGTTGGCGATGGGGAACTCTGTCTGTATATTTTTAAAATAATTTAATCTACAGCCTTCAACCTCCCCTTTTAAGCACTATCAAGAAATCCTCAGAAACAGGAGGAGAATAAAAAGGATTAAGGAATAATTAACTGTTATTCCCCCAGTGGCAGGGTATGAAAGGACCTTGGCTGTTGCTTGCCACTTGCCACCAAGCAAATGAACTTTAGAAAGTAGAAAATAAATGGTAGTATATATTTTTAGATAAAAGTTATAAACTGCTACTAGGGTAGGATTGCTTGCTTGCTATTCCCTTCCCAATCCCCACAGCCGCAGAGCTGCAGGCAGGGTAAAAGGACCTTGGCCAAGTAAATGAACTTGGTTGGGAATTGGGATAGAAAAAAAATGGTAGTATATAAATAATATATATTTTCAAAATAAATCCGCAGCACCTACCCTCCCCTCACGCTCCCACTAAAACCTTCCCTACCCCTTGAAGCAAATATAAGCAAATAAAAAAAGGAAATCCTCCTCAAAAATGCAGGAGAATAAAAAAAAGAATAAACTCTGTGTTGCTATTCCCCACAGGGAATGAAAGAAATTATTATTTTTCCTAAAAATTCAATTGAACCAAATAATCAATTCCCTCCCTGCCTTCCTAACGCGACCGCAACTGCGAAATCGAAACTAGACTGAGCGCTGCAATCCAGCCCTGACCACCCTCCACTAAGATCCAAGCCCAGACTGCAACTGACTGGGAGTGCCTCGCCTTTTTATGCCCTCTTGCACATCCAGAAGTGTCAGTCAAAACCTGGCCATGCGATTGGTAGAATGGGTCCAAAAATTTGCATGGTCCCATCCCATGGCCAGCCCATCATTGCGCAGGTGTAAAAAAATAAATTAAGAAAAAATAAAATAAAATCAACGGAGACATATTTTTGCAAGACAAACCCACTGCTGCTACTGAAAAAATTCAAGCATTTAAAATAGCTAATTTTCGCATGTTTCTGTGGTGCTTTGGTGGGTTTTGGGACCACGATTTCAAAAAAAATATTGCGGTCACCATTTTGGATCCCCCTGCCCGCACCGCATGGCAAATGGAGGCAGACGAGAGGATGCCCCCCCCAGCCTGGTACCAGCAGCGCAGCAGTAGCCAAGGAGAGGGGGGGAGGCCGGGGAAACCCCCCCAATAAACCACCTCTCTGGCCTGGTAGGTGCCCTCAGACAGTTTTCGCCTGCTTTTTTGGCTGGGAATCAGTTTTTTTTAACTTTTAAAAACTTTTTCCTATGCCGCTTGGCATCGCGCGATCACCGCGATGCCAGGAACAACAACGACAAATCAGACCCAATTATTCGTTCGTCGGTTCGAGTTCGAATTCTGGTGGAGTAATTGTCATTTCCTTTTCCGTTCCGTAACGGGAATTCCGCTAAGTCGTGCCCATGTCTACACACATAAAATGAAATAAAGTGAAATAAAAGCAAAAGTGTTCTGCTTATATACCACCTCATACCACTTCAAGTAGTCTCTGGAAGGCTTACAGTTTAATTAAAGTATGCAGGCTACACATTGCCCCCTCCCCCAACAGCAAGCTGGGTACTCATTTTACCAACCTCAGAAGGCTGGAAGGCTGAGTGAACCTTGAGCCTGCTACCTGGGATTACAGATGGGCTCAGAACGAACTTTTTTGTTTCCGTTATTCGTTATTCGTTCCGTTACGTAATGAAATGACTAACGAAAATTGTGATGAAAATGGAACGAAACGAACAGAACCATGAAAATTGGGTTCGTTATGTTTCGTTTTCATTAATGGCGACACGCAATGAAATGAGCTGTTTTAAATGTTAAAAAACGCCCTGGACATCCATAAAAACGCAACGATAACTATTTATACTGTCTGATAATACCTACCAGGGCGGGGGAGGTGGGGTTCTTAAAATGTGCATTTATGTCTTTTCTCAGATCGCTGTATTATTTTCCTTTAAGGGGAGTTAGGGGACATCGACCCAAAATGGCTCCCAGATGCCTAATATTGATTTCTTGGGTATTAAAACACCCTGGACATCCATAAAAAAGCAGCAATAATGTGATAATTATTTGAAATTATTACCTACCAGGGGGTTGGGTTCCTTAAAATGTTTGTTTTTGTCTTCTCCCATCACGATATATTTTTCTTTTCCCTTTAAGGATGACAAAATGGATGTTAACTAGGGATCAAGTGCACATTTCAAAAGGCATCTGGCCTGTCGGAGTGGTTGTGCTGAGGTTTCCTCCTACATTTTGGCTAAAAACTTTTCCTTTTGTGTGAAGCCAACTCCCTAACTTCTATCAAAAGACAACTGACTAATTTGGGAGTTGCCGAAAAGCCTGTCTTCTTTTTATGGAAAAGTGAAAGTGCACACAGAAGCTAATTGAATCCTGACCGTGCAACAGCAATCAACAGAAACTGAAACTCACAATCATGGAGTGCAGAGAGCGTTTGTTTATCAGACAGAAGCCTTGTGCTTGTCCTTGGGCGGCTGGCTGCAGGCGTCGAAGTCTTCACCTACGGCTCACAACTGGCTACAGTGAGTAAAAGGCTTCTAATGAGCAGGTGGAAAAACTTAAATGTTTATACAGCTTACTGGGACTAAAACTGTTTTTCCACATAGCTGCCAGCCTGCCACTGATTGTAGGCCCAAGTGAAATTCTCAAGTGTCGACAGAAAGGAAGAGTATTGAGGAGCTTGTGTAAGACCTGTATTTCCCTCCTATTGAGCTGAGACACCTATATCATCTCAAGGAAGGACATTAAATAAGCGAAGTTTGTAGAGTGCAATCATGGTAGCCTCTAAGGCTAAAAAAAAAAAGTGACAGGACAAAGAAAACTTCCATAAACCTGGCACAGAAATTAATAGAAGATTTTTGTGCAGTATCAGATTCCATTAGCCAACAGTAAACCCAGGGTGCTAAGAGGCAGGCTGCATCTGTTCTTTGCAGATAGCAAACAGGCCCATCATTTCTGGAGTCTAATATACAAATTTGAAAAAATAGGAGTATCTTTCAAATGGGGAATACACACAACCTATTCAGAGTTCAACTTTAAACCATCCACAAAACTGGACAATCACAAACTAACAAATAAAACTAGAGGAATCAAGGTACCAGAACAAAGAAATAGCACCCCAGCAATGCACTCAAGGAAGACAACTGAAAGCCTCAGTTATGAGCCTCATGTGCCCAGGGTCAACATTTCCACTTCTCAAAACTATCTACCCCTAAAGTCAAACTCAGATGGTAAAGAGAAGGAAGCGCACACCCATTTTGTAACCTTCCCAAATAACATCATAATCAACAAGACGCATGATGCTACAAACAAAACTAAAACACAGAGTATCCAGGGGGGAACGCTCTTAAGAACACGGCCTCTCCCAAATGATATTACATCTCCTAGAAACCTCAGAATGCATCAACTATACAAAGAGAAGACACATCCAACCTGGTCAACTGAAATTACCCTTGATCCCATCTCTGAGTGGCACATGGACAATAGATATGCCCCTCTGGCAGCTCACCCCCAGAACTGACTATTGTCAGGCAAGAGACAAAGCCAAGCCATGAAGCCTCTGCCCTGGAACATTACTTGGGGGGGGGGATACGAAAAAACCCTCGAACAAAGCCAAAAGGCTCCCACATATTATAGAGACTCAAGGAAACCAAACTGTTGAAGATCTAGCTCATAAAGACTATCCCCCAACTACACCAGCTGCTTCTCCCACCTTCAGAGATGCACCTCAGTCTGCTCTGGAGAAGCAAATAATACCTAAGGAAGAGACCCCCAACAAATCACTCTCTGCCACTGGAGTGGAAATGACTTCAAAGGCACATAAAATGAAAGAGCATGAACAAAATGGGGCACCAGACATACAAGCACGATGGTGTGCATCAAAAGACAATCAAACATCTGTCTCTCCAATTGAACTTTTATCATGGAATGTGGCAGGTTGGACCAGATGTATTTCCCTCCTCATACTGTGAAGAAAAATCCTTAACAATCAACTATCAGAGGACCAAGATAGTAGCCTTTGGACACAGACCTAAAACCCGGTCGTGGCAAATAAATAGCCACAGTATCGAACAGGTTAGTTATTTTAAATATCCAGGGGTAATTCTACAGGCTTCTGGATCCAGGCTCCAACATAGTAAATATGTGGCAGATCAGGGGGAAAATCTGCAAATAGCATTGTAAAATTCCATCTCTCCCAAGGAGGGTCCTTAGTACCAGCAGCCCTCAAACTTTACAAAGCAAAGACTCTAGCCCAACTTTTGTACGGTTCATTACTAGGTCCTCCTAGCTCCCACTTTGCATCACAAGAAATAGTCCAATCTAAATCTCTAAGAACTATACTTCAGGTCCCAAGATGTGTGTCAAATGCAAGGATAAGGCTAGAGACAGGTTGCCTAAAAGTTGAAGCCTGGATCAGCATTCAATCTATATATGTGTGGTTAAAAGGACACCTAAAACCAAAAGGCCTACTTCCCTTGATATTTACTGACAATTACCAATGTAAGTGGGTCAAAGCTGTACAGGGTTAGAACATAAGAACATAAGAACATAAGAAGAGCCATGCTGGATCAGGCCAAAGGCCCATCTAGTCCAGCTTCCTGTATCTCACAGCGGCCCCACCAGATGCATCTGGGAGCTCATGAGACTAGATATCTGTCTCCTGATACCACTCTCCTGCATCTGGCCCTTGAAGTACCCTGGTTTAAAGCCTGGAGACTACACATCTCCATCATGGTCTGTAACCTGTGATGGACTTTTCCTCCAGGAATCTGTCCAGTCCCCTTTTGAAGGCATCCAGGTCAGATGCCATCACCACATTGTGTGGCAGGGAATTCCATAGACTTACAACGCGCTGGGTGAAAAAATATTTTCTTTTGTCAGTTTTTACTCTCCCAGCCCTCAATTTGAGTGTATGTCCCCTAGTTCTGGTATTTTGGGAGAGGGAGAAGAGCTTCCCTCCATCCACTTCACTCATACCCTGCATCATTTTGTATGTCTCAATCATATCCCCCCTCAGGCGCCTTTTTTCCAGACTAAAGAGGCCCAAATGTTTTAGCCTTTCTTCATAAGGGAGGTGCCCCAGCCCAGTAATCATTTTAGTCGCCCTCTTCTGCACCTTTTCCAGTTCCACTATGTCTTTCTTGAGATGCGGTGACCAGAATTGTACACAATACTCCAGGTGGGGCCTTACTATTGTTTTGTATAATGGCATTATAATGTTGGCTGTTTTATTTTCAATCCCCTTTTTGATAATCCCTAGCATGGAATTGGCCTTCTTCACCGCTGCCGCACATTGGGGAGACACCTTCATGGAGCTGTCCACCAACACACCAAGATCTCTTTCCTGATCCGTCACGGATAACTCAGAGCCCATGAGTTGATAGATGAAGTTTGGATTTTTTGCCCCAATATGCATTACTTTACATTTGGTTACATTAAAACGCATTTGCCATTTCTCAGCCCACTCCCCCAGTTTAGAGAGATCCTTCTGGAGCTCTTCACAATCTTCTCTGGTTTTTACCACACGGAAAAGTTTTGTGTCATCTGCAAACTTGAAATTGGCTTCTCCCCCCAGGCACTTTTATCCTCAGGAATAGAGAGAGCAAAACAAATAGTCAAGCAAAAAATAGAGGACATTGAGTATCAAACAGACCTCACTAGTATCCAAAATACGGCAGTTAGGAGTTACATTAAAAACCTTATGGAAGCAGCCAAATATTTAACAGCTCTGGAAGCTAAAGGATCTAGAAGAGCCTTTACGCTGGCAAGGTGTTTGGCCCTCCCCTCTGCTGTACTGGAAGGGAAGTATAAAACTACCCCTCTTGCTGAAAGGCTCTGTTCCTGCCCCTGAGGGAGATTGAGACCATTGAGCACATGTTCTTCACCCATCCATTGTATGAAGCAGCACGGAAAGAGATTATTATCCCATTAATGGAAATAATCCCTGGACGCTCAGAGGGAACAAGACTTGAGTTCCTCCTTTCAGATGTAGACACGAAGATCGCCCGTCAAGTGGCTAGATTCTGTGTGATGATACTTCGACTACGGAAGTTAAATGCCAACTAGCTCTATGCATGCTAACATATTTTAATTGTATTTTTAATCCATGGTTTTATATTTATGTGTAAGTGGTCTAAGGACTGTAAATAAATTCTATTCTATTCTATTCTGGATGTTACCAGCCACAAAATGGAGGCAAGCCATGTGATGGGATCATGTTCAACCAATAGTATGCCCAGGTTGCAGACTGGGCAGCTCTGGCAGCCGCAGAGGGCATAAAAAGCTCTGGCAGCCCCCGTCCTCCTTGCAGTCTCCAGTGGGAGTTAGGGTGGGATTGCTGTCTCTGCGACTCTAGCTTCAGTCCTACAGCCTCCCTGTGTGCATTCGTGTGTACCTCTCGGTGAGTACCCTCCACTGCCCTGCAGTGCAGTCACTCTGCAGCTGCCTTGCACACTGGGCAACGCCCGCCGCTGCCTTTGCAGCCTCCCTGCATACCTAGTCTATACTGTGTCTCTGCCAGCATCAGTTTTTTTAGTGTTTTCCCTCTGGTCTGGGGCATTGGGGGACGCCCGCTCACGGAAATGCTTTAAAAATCGCGCAAAAAGCACATAGAAATGAAAAACAAAAAATGAAAAACAAAAACAAATTTTTTCCAAAAATTCACAAAAAATGGAAACGAACCAAAACAGACCTCTCAACGAAAAATGAAAAACCGAAACTCCATTTTTTTTATTCGTGCCCATATCTACCTGGGATTGAACCCCAGGTTGTGAGCACAAGTTTACCTGCAGTGCAGGCGTTAACCACTGCACCATGAAGCACGCATGCATTAGCACTTTAGAAGCACACAAAGATGGCTACTTACAATTTTCCATCCTTAAATCTCCCATGTAATGCTTTTCATTGGCAGATAAAGCGCATCCCCACTCAGCGACATTTTATAATTAAAACTTGTGGGATTTCCCTTTTTATGGCAACTCCTGTCTTCCTATTAGGTTACATCATTAAATTAGAATTTACTCTTTTTGTATTAATTATAAATAAGCATTCCTTGGAAATGTGTGAATCAGAAATTGTATACTTGACATTTGGTCATCTTGCAAATTAATCTAAGGATTTTCCTGGCTCATGTTAGAAGAGGCTGTGCATCAAATTTCGTGCCAGAAATACAGCATGTGCCATCCCCAAATATGTCTCACATCCAGCCCCTTTAGAAGCATAGCATCACAGAATAATTGAGTTGAAAGGGATTTATAAGGCCATCGAGTCTACCCTCCCCCCTGCTGAACACAGGAATTCAGATCAAAGCAATTCTGATAGATGGTCATCCATTTTTTCCTTGTTAAAATGTTGGCTTTAAAAGTGCTTCAGAATGCTTTAGTTTACGTGGGGCAATTGCAGATTTAGAGGGGCGGGAACCATCCTTCTAGATAACAGCTTCCACAACTTGCAGTCTGCTTGTGGGATTCTGGGACATGTAGGAACCACTTCATCTACCCCAAAACAGAATGGAGTATATCGTCTTTTGATTCCTCATATATGGTGAGATAGAAGCTCTGCTTTTTATGATATTTTTCTTGTTTTGTTATTCATTTATCCTAGCATAAATTTATTGCAGTTTTGCCCAATGAAATTTATCATGTTGTTATGTGCTGCTAAATAAGAACCAATTTATAAACACCCTAATAGGGCTCTCAAAGCAAGTGAGATATTTGAGGGGTGATTTTACCAGTTCCACATCGCAAGTCAGTTTCCATGACTCACTGGGTTCAAGCAGGGCATCCTAAGTCATAGTCCATCACTTTTACCACCACACAAGGTATCAATATTTCATATGTAGAGCCTTTTCACATGACCCCTAGGATCCGCTGCCCACTTAAATTCGGACTAGAGATCTTAGGGGCTTGTTGCTCTCCCTGTGTCCCCACCCCTCCGCACTTCCTTGCTCCTGTCTGCGTGAGGGGAGGGAGAAAAAAAGGAAGAAAAGAACGTGGCTCACCTCCGTTCTGCCTCTCGCTCTTGCCGTGGCAACATTCCAGTCTCTCTTAAGTAGCTCTTAAAGGGGCGGGAGCAAAAAAACAAAAACAAACAGAAGCGAGGAGACTCCCGCACTCACTCTCGTTACACCGCATCAAGGAATTTTCACCTCCAGAGAGCAGGTACTTGAAAGGTATGCTGGGATGCGCTAAAGTGGGCGTGGTCGCACTTAATTTCCTGTAAACTCCGGAGCTGGTGGGGAAACATTTTTAAGCTCCGGAGCTGGGAGCCATTTGCCCCGGAGTTTAGGGGTTGTGTATAAACGCCCTGAGTGTACATGATTGCAATTGCACAAGGGAAGCTTTGTGTGTGTGTGTGTGTGTGTGTGTGTGTGTGTGTGTGTGTGTGTGT